>JASSUY010043860.1:5619-16538 GCA_032466535.1 Forpus xanthops | reverse complement strand
CCCTACCTTTATGTCCTGTTCCTGTAGCCTGTTTTTCTTACATTCATTTTGTACTAAGGTCATAAAGGCCTAAACTACGTCAACTACAGCAGTTTATCTTGTACAAGGTTCTCGGTATGTTCTCTAGCTGCATCTCAGTAATTTTCCATTACTCCTGTTGCAAAGCCATCAAACTTAGCATTACTTAAAATTGATTCGTAAAGGTTTATATTTTCATTTTGCAATTTTGTAAGCCCCCTTGTTTCATTGGACAGAGCCTTGGGTGTCATAGTTTAGTATGAGGTGTCCCTGCCCACAGCAGGGGGGTTGGAACTAGATGATCTTAAGGTCCTTTCCAGACCTAACTATTCTATGATTCTATAATTCTAATAAGATATGTTTTGAGGCTGCACAGAAAACTAATACCTTCATCTGTCATACCCTTCCAATATATCCTTAGAGTTTAAGATACATCTAATTTCTCACATACCAAGGTCAGCAGCAAATGCTAGTAATGAACATAGCCCTCTGAGTAAATAATTTCTCATTTATAATGCTAAGACTAGTCTTCATTATAATTTCACTGCCAGTTCTAAACCAGGCCATGAGGCAATTCAATTATTACACTATTAGAATTCAATTGTGTCTAAAGTTTGAGATGCTTTTCTTTTTTTTTTTTCCTATCTCACTGGATATAATCTACCTTTTATATCTTGAGAGGCTGCACAAGATCTTCTGACTATTTGCTGCTGCCATGTCAACTACTTTGCTCTCAGTTATTGTTTTGTCCTTATATTCTCACATTGGAAATTTACTTGGAGAGGTATAAAGACAATATTTCTATAGGGTATATTATCAACAGAAGAGAGGGAAAGAAGGCTTGACTATCCGTTCAAAGAAATATGATAACAATAAGTAAAGGGGAAGATAAGAATATAAAATCCTTGCATTTACATTTTACATTTGTCTCTCTTGTCTTTTATACTGTCTTTGAACGACAACTGTTGAAGCTCTTTCTTCCCTCTATGGCAAAGTACTAGAAAATATGGCACTTTGTGCAGGTTTTGACTGGGGCAGAGCATATTTTCCTCATGGTAGTGTAAATGGGACCTTGACAAGCTTGAGAGGTGGGCCTGCGCAGACCTCATGAAGTTCAACAAGGCCAAGTGCAAGGTCCTGTACCTTAGCTGGGGCAACAGCTACAGTCTGGATTGAGAACAGCCCTGAGGAAAGGGACTTAGGGGTGCTGTTTGATAAGAAGCAAAACATGAGACAGCAGTGTACACTCGCAGCTCAGAGAGCCAGCCATGTGCTGGGCTCCATCAAAAAGAACATGACCAGCAGGTCGAAGAAGGAGATTCTACTCCTCTTCTTCCATGAGACTCCATCTGCAGTACTGCATTCAGCTCTGTAGTCCCCAACACAAGATGAACATGGATCTACTTGAGAAAGTAGAGAGAGCTACAAAGATGCTCTGAAGGCTGAAGCACCCCTCCTATGAAAACAGACTAAGAGAGATGGGCTTGTTCAGCCTGGAGAAGGCTCCAGGTAGAACTTACAACCTTCTAATACCTAAAGGGAGCAAACAAGAAATCTGAACAGGGTCTATTTACAGGTGCATGTAGTGACAAGACATGAAGGAATGTTTTTAAGTTGTCAAGAAGGTAGATTTTGAATAAGTATTAGGAAAAATTTCATTATGAGAATGGTGACACACTGGAACAGATTGCTCAGAGAAGCTGTGGATGCTCTGCCCTTGGAAGTGTTCAAGGCTAGGTTAGACGGGAGTTTGAGCAACCTTGTCTAGTGGACAATGTCCCTGCCCATGGCAGGGGGGGTTGTCTGTCTTTAAGGTCAATTCCAATACAAACCATTCTATGATTCTGTGATTAGTCATATTTTGGGTTTGTGCTGAAAACATTGTTGGTAACACATTGATGGTTTAGTTATTGCTGTGCAGTGCTTACAGAGAATCAAGGCCTTTCTGCTCCTCAAATTGCCTCACCAGCGAGTAGACTGGGGAGATGCAAGAAGTTGGGAGGGGTCACAGCTAGGACAGCTGACCGCAGTTGACTACATTCCCTTCTGTACAATGTTGTGTTCAGTAATAAAAGCTTGGATGGGGAAAATTTGTTGACCCTGACATTGCTTGGGGACAGGCTGGGCCTTGGTCAGATGGTGCTGAGTAACGGGCTTTTTGCACTGCTTACTTTTCTTGTCAGTTTTGTTGTTTGGTTTGTATTTTTTCCCTTTGTTTGTTACTGTCCCTCTTATCTTTTTGTTTTTCCTGTGTTAAACTGTATTTATCTCAACAAATTTCTCAGCATTATTTATTCTATAATGTAGCTTTGTTCTGGTATCGTAGCTGGGCGGAATATGGAACATGATGGTTTAAGCTGAAAATCAGAACAGAAAACACAAAAATAACCTCAGTTGGACCATGTAATCTGGCTTCAGTACATCTAATGTCAAGTCTGATAATGACTACTAACAAGTATCTGTTCTTATTTGCTTATATTCCATAAAAAATTGGGGGGGGCATTAAAGAAGAGGCTTCATGCATATTTTATATTTGCACATTATTGTTAATATGTATGAATATTATTGTGCATATTGTTATGTATATTTTTGTATTTTAGGTCCTCCTTTTCAAAGCAGCAGCTTAAGTTGCCAAGTATGAGCTTAAAATGCATTTATGCACTTGCACGTAGTTTAAGGTTTTGGGTCTTAAATTATTGAAGATGTAAGTCTGGTGTACCATATCCCATTTTTGTCTCCCCGCTATAAAACCAGGTACTGATACACTGGAGTAAGTCCATGACGTGGTTTAAGCTGTAAATCACGCAGCCTGCTCACTCACTCCCCCCCACTTTCTTCCACCCCACTCCAAGGTGGGGGGAATGGGGAGAAGAATTGAAAGAATTTAACTCCCATGGGTTGAGATAAAAACAGTCCAGTAACTAAGGTATAACACAAACCACTGCTGCTGCCACCAATAATAATAATGACCAGGGCGATACAAGGGAAGAGGATACAACTGCTCACCACCCGATGACTGATCCATGAACTGCCCTCTTCCTGGTTCCTGCCCTCAGTCTAACATCCTGGGCATGATTTACTGTGGTATGGAATACCTCTTTGGTGGGTTTGGATCATATTCCCTGTTTCTGCTTCCTCCTAGCTTTCCCTAGCAGAGCATGAGACTCAGAAAGTCCTTGGTCAGATCAAAACATTCTAAACTGTAACTATAAACAGTGGTGTTATCAGTGGTGCTATTCCCAGGCTGAAAGTCAAAACCACAGCATTGCACCAGCTACTACGAAGGAGAAAGATGACTGCTGCTGCTGAACCCATGACAGTCCAGTGGAGGGTCACTGAAAGGATTATAATATTAGAGCACTAGATGTATGAGAAAAACTGAACAAACTGGTTTTGCTCACTAGAAGAAGAAAGAGCTAATGACTCTTTCACATCTTACTTCCTCGAATATTCTAACTCCTTTTTCAGGTAATGGGTAGCTAAAAAGAAGGCACAGCCAGATTTCATTGAGGCACACAATGATGCAATATATACAAGCAGAAAGGGAAATCTAAATTATTTGGAATTATGAATATTATATAACATCAGTATAGGTATTAAAGCATAAAAAAGAAAAAAATCAAAGGATGAAAAAACATTGAAAAAGTTTGCCCAAATAGTGTGTGCAGTCTCCACCTTGGAGATGTTCAAGTTGGCTGAACAAAGCCCTAAGCAACCAGATCTAACTTCACAGTTGTCTCTGCTTGGAGCAGAACACTAGATTTTCACCCAGAGATCCCTTCAACCCTCAACTATTCTATGACTTTAAGAATCAGAATGACTGACTTAAAATTACACAGGTCAAATTCCAGTAGAATTTTCAAGAATACTTTCATTTTCTGAGATCAGATTACTTGTATCTGGTTACTGGTTTGGGCTTAGTTTTTTTTTGGTACACTCATATTAAACCTCCACAGCCGCAGCATGTGATTAACTAGTTATAAGAGAGATCACTTTTGGGGCAGTAACACAAGATATCTGCTCAGTATTGGAAATGTGCTGTCCTTTTTCTACTCTGTTCCTGGGAACTGAGTTCATTGGACTGCTCTGACTGAGAAAGAGGATGGATGAGGGGGCTGAGTTATACTTTTTCCTTACATCTCTTCAGTCTACCTGTTTCCTTTTCAGAACAGAAGGAGGGAGACAAGCCAGAAGTTGTAGGCAATGAATCTTGGCACATTTTTTTCTCTGTTACTTTGAAAAGGTGGCCACCATGAGAGGCACAGTATTTTTGTCAGCATTTGGAAGTTTAACTGAACAAAACAATAGAAAGTCATGTTTCTTGGAGATTATCTCAGTCTCTGTACCAATACCCCCTTAAAAGGAATGGTGACAGGAGCATTTTACAAAAGATTTTTATACTGGAAATAGCTATAAATCTTAAAAGTCACTATCATCCTCCTGGTATGGTCTAAACCAAAGTGTTCTTTGCTTAAATTCTTAGATAATGAGGCCTGCAATAAATATGTTTGTTAGTTAATTTGACTGAAAGAGTTCAAACTGGAACTTGTGTAGGTCCATGTTACACAAAACTTCTTAGGGCTACCATGGGTTAAAAATTATTCCGAAATGTCGCTTGTTGGTTCTGTAATAAGCGCTGTTTCTTTTAAGGGCAAGGCTTCTATAAAAAATACCATTGTTTGGTACATTAAGAAGGCTGAACGGAAAACTGTAGCTTTCAAAGTGTTATACAATGCTTTCTTAGTATCTCAGGGGACACTATAAAATGAAACATAAAAATATGAAGAAAATTTGAAAACTTCTCTGATTGTTAACAACTCTCTGCGTGAGTGCAGGTTGACCAAGAGTCAGAATCCTGTGGTGCTGACAAACACTTTGCTAGTCTTGCATCAGAAAAGATGGAACAGAGAGGATTTAGCTGTGCAGGCTAGGTCCTCATGGCATTATATTAAAAAATACTGCTTAATTCTGATGTATTTCTTCTTATCAGTATATGCACAGAATTTTATGAAGATTCTCAGTGTCATTACCCCAACTTCAAAGACAGAAGAACAGACAAGTGGAGGACTGTGGTTATGATTAAGTGACAGGCTAGTTGTAAATCTGGAAACCTAACAAAGGTATCAGTATTCCACAATCAGTGCTCTACTTACTGGGAAATACTACAAATTTACCAAGTCTTCTAGTTATTAGACATCTTTACATTTATTGTAAGCATTTTTGGTAAAAGAATAAATGTTAGACAAAAGAAAAATAAAGAGCTTTATTTTTTATATCATTATTTTTCAAAGTGTTTGGGAACAGTGCTGAAATAAAATTCTAAAGAAGGCAAGAGAAAACCAATTTAATATAAAAATAAAACTTTGGTGACAACTATGGGTCCACTTAATTAATCTAACTTTCAAATCACCTTCTCTGCAGGATATCTTAATCCAATCCATAATAATCAATTCCAGGGTGAACACCTCATATTTCACACCATTAAAATACAGCAGAGTGGCACGTTTCTTATCTTTTGAAGAAATAGAGCTATTATATTCATCAATATGCATCTCCAAGGGCAAAGAGTTTTAATGTTGGTTTAAGCAACAGGTCTTTCAACAGCCTAAATGAGATGAAGATGAAAAAGAATGTTTTGTAGTCATTGTAGGGTTAGGGTTAGGGTTAGGGTTAGGGTTTAAGTCATAAATTATCTATATAATTTTTTTCATTAGTCTTTTAGATTTACATTTTCCCACTTAAAATGCCCTTTTTAACATGCAGACTTTTAAACTTACAACTAAAAAAAAAATCAACATTTCAGAGTATCTTGACAATATCTACAGTTTCGATTTATAACTGTGTTAACACCTATTCCGGATCCCAGTGGGTTCGGCTGAATCAAGGAGTCATTAACACAGATGTGTTTAAGGAATATTTCTCAGTCCCCTTCATCTTTACCTCTCTTTTTTTTTTTCTTATTGCTATCAAGAATAATTTTCAGACAGTCTGAGTTGGTCTTACATGATCTCTGTGAAGCATTATTAGTTAAGCATTTCTTTCTTGCTAACTGGATGCACAAAAATAGACGTAGTGTCTTTGATTTTCAGCTTTGTCTACTTCTTTCTCTGAAAGCAACCCTGAAAACCAGGGCAACTTCCCCACAACTGCCTCTAGGCTGTGGCCTACTTCAGACAATGAACAAATTCAGCAGTACTTCAGAGGTAATGAGTTTGCAGACACAGTCAGAAAGGATATTGTTTACTACCCAAACAGTGACTTTGCCCTTCCCTTATATGTAGACATCCACTAATTCAATTTGAAGACAGACTGCAGGAGTACCTCAGAAACCTCTATGGATTCAGTCCTCCAATAAAATGAAGGACCCCTTTCCTCAGAATTCAAGTAAGAGTCTAAATAAAACTGTTGTGTCACTTCCTTTGGTAACAGACTTTTCCTGAGAGAGTATCCATTGTCTTTCTTTCCTCATTTTTTTTTAAATTATTTGACAGTCTGCCTGTATGACAGACATAGCTGGCTAAAGAACCTGTGGTAGGTCAAAACAACACAGTTTACAGAAAGTGAGAAATTAATGCAGTTTGGAAGAGGAAAAGTGCACAATACATGCTTCATGCTTATTCTTACTGAAGTAAATGCATACTGCAATGTCAGGAGGCCCTCACTTTTCAGGCTTAATGCTTACTATTAAAAGGCAACTGGAACTCCAGAGAATCTGAACTAGCAGCGGAAGGAAAGACTCACTTCTGGCCAGGAAAAGGACAATACAAAGGGGCATCCATTTAAGGTAGGCCTACCTGAATTTAAATTTTATATTTTCAGCTGCCTCGTCCTGATTCTAATCAAGAAGGTAGTTGGGGATGGTCGGCTTTGAAAATATTAAGAGAATGTTTGGAAAAGTTTGCTTATCTTTTTGTTTCTGAAGGCTCACAATCTGCTCCCAGTGGAGTCCATGTCCTCTCACAGCCTTGTTTTTAACAGATCAGGTCCTATTTGCCTTAGCTTAATTTCCTCTAGAAACCAAGCTTTTCACTACTTGCCAAGTAGAATCATTTAAATTTTTCTCATTTCTCATGAGCCATCACCATGGATTATCTAACATGGTGAGGAGTCAATCCAAGTGAAATGTCAGCCAGCAAAAAAATTTCCAGAAAACTCAGTCTTTGTGATGAAAATGAAGAATGGTTTCCTAATCTTGGATATAGGAAACAATGATAATAAAAGGGGATGAAACTTAGAGACATGCCATGGGTAAACTACAATAAAAAATAACTTTTACACCTTTCAGACCAATTTCTGCTTGTTTTTGTTCTTCTGTCTCAAGAACAGTCTTTCATACTAAGTTAAATCTTTAGTTTAGGTTTGGGTTTTTTTTTTGTTGTTTTTTTTTTTTTAATTTATTATTTAGTTTAGTTTTCTTCAGTTCAGTCTTTTCCCATAATATGCTAACGGTCTCAGAACCAAGTGCATTTTCAGCAACAGTTTTGTGTGCCAGGGCATGCCCACATAACCTGTCCACAATTTTAATATCCACACTCTTCAGCAAGCCCTGCAATATAACATCTTGGGAACCACCACAGAGTTTGCCTTTAAAGCGTGAGAGCATAACATGCATTGGTTTAGGTCTCTGTAAGACTGCTATGACTTTTGCTATGGGATCTCAGAATAAAGCTGGTTAAAAAATAAGGAAAGATTTTAAGTATTTTTATTTTACATTCTCAGAAACAAATGCCCAAATCTCTGCTCCAAGTACTGGAGATGGAGTAGTTAATAAGTAAATATTGAGAGCAAGAAGTGAGTGTGAAGGAATTTTAGTCATTAGCATTTCAAAAGAAGCCAGTTATTAGCTTGTTTGTTTTTCCTTGTCTTCATTGGTCTTTCATTCAGACATCACTTATAAACTCTGACTCTTCTTGGGGTCTTTTAAAACTTGTGACATCTTCTAGAGAAATACATGTCAGGATGTAAACACTCAAGAAGACTGAGAATGTCATTAATACTTATCAAGGAAGAATTTGGTGGGGACATGGTACTCAATGACAACCTTGATGGCAGTGACTGTGAGATAATGAGATTAAGACTGGAGTCAGAAAGGCAAGTCGCAGAATACAGCCCTTGCAGCAACTCATGGCATCCAATGGGAAGACATCTATCTCTCGGTAAGACAAGGTAGGGTGGGATGTCTTTCAGCAATGTATACAAGATTTTGACCACTGAGGACAATTTGAGGACTCTTCCCTTCTATAAATGGCAATTCTTCTTTTCCTTCTGATTCTTTCTTTTTTTGACAGTTCCTTTGTTATTTCCAAGTTACTGTTTAATGATGGTTTCATTGTTTTTAATGTGATCCATTTGGGACAAATATCCTCTAGACAATTATAATACATACACACATATACATATGCAAAAATTACCCATACATTCTTGCCTTCTGATTTGATATATATTTTGCATCATGTAGAAACATATATTCCTATTGGAAAAAGCACTGAAGGATTACCAGAAACTTTTATTTTAAATTCAGTAGATTTTAGCAATAAAGAGAAGTGTCAATATCATTATTTTTTAACTCAGTAAACTGCAATACTTCTAATTCATCCAAATAACCAGAATATTTCCAAAGGATTTCATACCTCAACGTAATACTGCTTTTGAAACATGGAATGCCTTATTTTCAAAAACCGTGAGCAACCTTACCGTCTCAATGTGAACACCAAAATTTAAAGTATAATTCTAAAAGTTGAACACTATTTTTTTCAAAGTCACATCAGAGAAAAAAAAAAAGAAAAATAAAGAACAAAATATATGATTTGAACCTATTTAGGTTTGAAACTTGTAGTTCCTGTTTCTTCCTTATAACACATAGATTTTCCTTGTTCTTCCTACTCTTATCCTTGAAAGAAAGAATATATTTATGGTATAATATTCTTTTATCTGAGTGAGTTTTAGATCCATATCCTGACAGTGGAGGGAACACACTATGCCTCACTGTTGCATTGACACAAAAATATATCTGATTTACAATTATCAAGTCTAAGAGAGACTGTTGATGTAGATCTCTACAGGAAAATTTGTAGTTAACAAATATAAGAGTAAATTCATAAGCTTCATCAAGAAGAAGGAGTATTCAAGTTCTTCTCCAGATTTGTAAGAGTACAAATAGTTTTCACATACTGAGTTACATCAGAACTTAGATTTCATTCAAAATTCAAAAAGTTCTTTATTCTATTATGGTTCCAGTTTGAGTGGGACTATTTACAGTAGATTCTGTTAAAAAACAACAAAAAGGTGGTAATACCTCCTGGTTGTACTACCAGTAGATCATAATGGATTCAGTTTAGTGCTATTAAAATACACAAAGGTATCTTGTCTATAGAAATTAATTTGGTCATAATGTTTTGGGACTGAATAAGACTGACAAGAAAGCCAAAATACTACAAACGGCCTGTAGAGGTGGAATACTCTTTGGGAGGTGCTACTTTAAAAAAAATTTCTTACACAGGCATTATAATAGATCTAAAATGTCTCTAAACTGAGCCTGGGCTTAAAATATACATGCAAAAAAGGCAGCTAGTCTTTGAATATACATATATCAAGGGCAAAATTACATGCTTCAAATCTCATAGAAGTCTTCACTTTAAACCTAGTTATACAAGCAAGAAAACATTTATTTTAGACTTCTTTTTTAAAAAAGAATGTAGTGTTTTAAAGACACACTGAATCTAAAAAGATTTTTTCTATGTTATATGCCAACAAGTCATAAACGCATTTTTTTTATGCGAATGTTTGCTATACTTTTAATGACAATGCTGCAGGTAAATACTTCTGTAAAAACTTACCTAAGTAGCAATTCTGCAATATTGGAATCATCACATGAATTTGCTAATACAGAATTTCTAAGGTGTAAATGTAACTATGCACTAAGTGAAGCTGCACTGACATTTGAAAACAACAGTGAGGATAAAATTGCTGTATTAATGTTTCCTGATGAATATGAATTATCTTTCCTTTTCTCCCAACTCCTGCAAGAAAATTAAATCAAAACAAGTATTCCTTAAACAAAAGCAGTGCATGTAATAAGCCAGGTTTCCTAGTAAGAATTTTCTTAGAGGCAATTAAAAAAAAAAAGGATTTCCCTGTGTCATAGAAATCTTAGAAATAATAGAATAGTTAAGAGTTGGAAAGGACCTTAAAATTGTCTAGTTCCAAGCCTCCTGCCATGGGCCGGGACACCTCACACTAAACCATGCCATCCGAGGCTCTATCCAACCTGGCCTTGAACACCACTAGCTACAAAGCATTCACAACTTCTCTGTGCAACTCATTCCAATGCCTCATCACCCTTACAGTAAAGAATTTCATCCTTATATCCAATCCAAACTTCCCTTTTTTAAGCTTCAACTCATTATCTTTTTTCCTATGCTACAGTCCATAATGAATAGTCCATCCCAAGCATCCCTATAGGCCCCCTTCAGGTACTGGAATGTTGCTATGAGGTTTCCACACAGCCTTCTCTTCTCCAGGCTGAACAACCCCAACTCTATCATCCTATCTTCATAGCGGAGGTGCTCCAGTCCCCTGATCATCCTCATTGTCTTCCTCTGCACTTGTTCCAACAGTTCCATGTCCTTTTGATGTTGAGGACATCAGAACTGCACACAAAAGAATCATAGAATCATAGAATAGTTAGGGCTGGAAAGGACCTTACGATCATGTAGTTCCAATCCCCCTGCTATGGGTAAGGACACCTCCCACTAAATCATGCCACTCGAGGCTGTGTCAAAACTGGCCTTGAACACTGCCAGTGATGGAGCATTCACAACTTCTCTGGGAAGCCCATTCCAGTGCCTCACCACCCTTACACTAAAGAATTTCTTCCTCAGATCCAATCTAAACTTTCCCTG
>JASSUY010043858.1:0-18120 GCA_032466535.1 Forpus xanthops | reverse complement strand
TATTCTGCCAGGGAGGAGAAGTAGCTGGGAGGAAGCAGATACAGGACACCTGGCCCAAACTAGCCAAAGAGGTATTCCATACCACAGCATGTCATGCCCAGTATATAAACTGAGGGCAGTTACCCAAAAGGGCTAGATCTCTGCTTGGGTTGGGCTGGGTATTGATGAGCAGGTGGTGAGAGGTTATATTCTCTTCCTTTGTTATTTCCCTTGTCATTATTATTAGTGGTGGTAGCAGTAATGATTTGGTTATACCTTAGTTACTGGCCTGTTCTTATCTCAGCCCATGGGAACTACATTCTTTTGATTCTCCTCCCCAACATTCTGGGAGAAGGGGGAGGAAGAAATGGGTGAGTGAGCAAGCGGCTGCATGGCTCTGAGTTACTAGGCTTAAACCACACCTGTGTCAGTCATTGCCTGTTGTGCAGAACCTGTGACTCCTTTTCTATAACAAAAAGGTCACAACCATTTAAATTAATTCCATTAATTTATCTTCAAAAGAGCATAGACTCATGAAGAGCAGAATGTCATAAATATTTATACATGCTAGAATTATAACTTAGGTTGTTTAAGCATGAAAGATAAGGTCAAAAAGTAAAATCATAGAAATTGTGAGAAAAATTGTCATAAGTAATCTATAATGCAAAAAATGAAAGAAGAAATTAATCTTGATGCTGTACTGCTATTTACCACCACATTTGGGGTACTATATCATAGTATACTATATTGAATTCAGAGAATTTAACTATAAGGATATCAGAATTAAGCTCTTCTAGACTTTTTTTCTTTTTTTTTCTGTGAATTATATTATTTCTAAGGCTGATGTAAGCAGCTACAAAATGGATAAAATGATATTTAAGAATCTGATCAGAATGGATAAAAGAATTTTACAATATATTTTAATAAAATTTATGTACTTCTGCTGAACAAGATAATAACAAGAAACTACACATATCTGATATGGAAGTAATTACCTGCCTAGTAGAAACAAGAATGGTCTGTGTAACAATGGTGCAAATTCATTCTGAGCATTGCCTCCATTTACTTCAGTTCAGATGCAGTCGTACTGGCTTCTTTATTCCCAGTATGAACACAGAGCCTATCTGCCATGTTCACAGAGATATTAAAGTTGCTGGCACAATTGAAAAATGCTGAGAAGTCAAAACAACTGACCAGTCAAATGGAGAAAATCAAAGTTTATGAAACAATATGATAAAAGTTAGCTTTCTCAGAGAATAACTTCTAAGAAATTTGAAAAGAATAGATATTCTAGTTTCACTTCCCAAGTGACACTGATTTTTAAATCAGAAATAATATGAAGGTCACTGTTGTGGCTTAACCCCAGCTGGCAACTAATCAGCACACAGCCACTCACTCCCTCATCGGCCTGCCTGTCAGTGATAAGGGGCGGAGTATAGAAAAAAAGATAAAACCTGTGAGTTGAGATAAGAACAGTTTTATAATTGAAATGAAGAAGAAATAACAAATAAACAAATCCCAAACAACACAAAACCAACTAACAGTGATGTACGATAGAATTGACTACCATCTGCGGACCGATGTCCAGCTCATCCTCAAGCAGTGATTGATCCCTTCTGGGTAACTCCCCCCAGTTTGCATACTGGGCATGACGTGCTGATACGGAATACCCCTTTGGCTAGTTTGGGTCAGGCGTCCTGTCTCTGCTTCCTCCTCACTTCTTGTGCCCTTCCTCACTGGCAGAGCATGAGACTGAAAAGTCCTTGATCAGGGTTAAGTGCTACTGAGCAACAAAATTATCAATGTGTTTTCGGCATTGCTCTTGGACTAAAGCCAAAACACAGCACTACACTAGCTACTAGGAAGAAAATTAACTGTATCCCAACAGAAACCAGGACACTCATTAAACATCCACTAATTAATTTGTAAAGTTTCTTAGCCTTTGTATTTTCAATCCTAATTTTTTCCTGCATTGTCATAGGTAAAGAGAACTTTGCCCAACTGACCATACTTAGACAACTTAACCCCTCTCTGCATCATTTATATGACTTAAATATATCACACAGCAATTTCTGCTATAAGGAAAATTAATGAATTTCAAAACTCTTAGCTTTAGACAACTGAAAACCCACTAATTTTGGTTCAGAATTGGTATGAATAATGCCAAAGGCAAAAAACTTTCTCAGAAAATTAGCCAATAAAAATTATTATTAATTTTCTAAATTATTTACTCAGAGATGGCTCAGCATTAAAGTAAGTTTTTTACATGATAGCATGCTAGAAAGCAAATGATTCTCCCTAATGAATTGTTTCTGTGTTCCCCTTTTATGAATCTCCAAGATCAATTATAACATGTGTTTACAGGTTGAATCTCTTCACTGAGTCTCTTCAGTTCATGAATGACTGACAATTACATCCTTGCCATTGGACTTACCAAACATGGAAATACATAGATGCATTTAGAGTCAGCTTCCTTTCGTATGTGTAGCCAGAGAATTACCTGCGTTTTACTGAATGTGATAGTGTGTCTGCAATTGGAACCACGTCTGAAATTTAAATCAAATTGCAAAACCAAGGCTTCAGAAGAATCTCTGAAATTCTGATAGTTCAGTGAACATGTAAAAAATTCCTTTACATGTGGTATTTCTTCTGTACATGCACTCTTCCTCTAGCATTCCTGAGTTCCACTTAATAGAAACATAACTCCTTTTGAAACTTTTTCCCTGTTATATGACATCCACATCAGTAAGGTCACTAAGTTTAAAGTTCTTTGGCTTTCTAAGTTTTAATTTTATTTTTAAGGTTCCTATGCTTTTAAACATTAAGACTATAGAATAATTTTACTGCGTGTTTCTGTATTTCTCTTGTTTAAACAGAAAATAAAATTTTGCTTTTATAACTATTCTTTAGAAAGATTCTGAAAATGGCAGAAGGTATGAATTTATCTTTTTTCTATGTTCTTTCATGAAATCTTATGGTTATAATCCTCACTATTCTATGATTCTATGATTCTATAATCTCTTGAACAAGACAGTGACGTTGACATACTGAACCTTCTATATTGAATGATTTTGGAAACACTGAACCAACCCTCATCCTTGCTTTAATTCAACTTAGAGATGGAAGTCAGTCCTTACACCAAGATGTTTAAAAATAATTGTAATAAGTAAGGGTTACAGAGTTGAGTGCAGGCTGTTCACAGAAAACAGTTTTCAGTGATTAAGACATGTAGAGTGAGGAAGAGGCAACAATTGTTAAAAGAAAGCTTGGATATTTCTGGGCTTGTGTTTCCAAATTGCCAATAAGAAAAGTTGCACTTTACATTACTACTTTTTGTACAGCATTGGGATTCTGATGCTCCATTCAGCCTGCAACTCTCCATGACCCTACCACATGTCATCATAAACAGACAGCACAGCAATTTATTAACAGTAAAACACAGCATTACAACTGTTCTTTAGACAATAATTTTTCACTTCGTTATTATGGTACACTACAGAAACTTGAAAAGCTTCATTAATCCATGTAATTGTGCAAAATTCACAGCTATTACCTTTCCTTAAAGGTGGAAATTGGACTACAACATATTTATATATTAGAATATTTTAAAATTTGCCTGTTTATTAGTGATATATTACACTTGCAATAAGGATAGCTTGTTCTGAGTATCTTCCTTCCATAAGAGTTATTTTTAGTTGGTATTTTGCTGGCATTAACAACTTACTAATTTTTTATTCCTGATAGAAGGCAACACATGTAGTCCCAAATACACAGGTGAAAGTAAACACAGATGAGGACAAAAGAGAGAAGAAAGAAAAGAGAGAGCAGAAGTAGAATGAATGAGGAGAGAAAAAATGTTTAAGTATAGAAGACAATTAATTTCTTCCCTTATAAAATAAAAAGGTTGATATCTGCATTCCCTACAACATCTACTTAAAACAAGCAAAGAAAACAAAACACACAGTTTCAACAAACAAACCTCAAACCAGGAGTGTGTGTTTTTTTTTTTTTTTTTAACTATACCCCCATGCCATTAAAAATAGTCTGTGAGTGTGATAGGCCCTATCACACCAGGAACTGAGAATTCTTAACTGGTTGAGTGAATTGTCACATTCACCCAATTTAGTGTAAATTCTGGAGTATCTGTGTCAACAGAGAAATTATTTGCACTAATAATTGACATTGCATGACAGTAATGTGACTCAGTATTAAACCTCTCTGCTCTGCCAGTGAATATACTTTGTACCTGGCTTACAGTCAGAAGCACTTAGAACTGAGAATTCTGTATGGTCTTTTCTTTTCATCCATTTTAAACCATCTTGAACTGCATAACCCCATATGATCTACAATTGAAGTCATTAATTATGAAAAGGAACATTTTAATGGGACCTAATTATTTAGAGAGCTCATTGAATTTCTGCTCCTGTTAGCCTGTGAGAATATTTCTTTTTAAAAAAATAAAACTTTTCATTGATAATGTTTACTCCAGTACCTGCATTACTATGGGCCATAATCATGTCATTTCATTATGTCATTTTCAACTGGAACAATGAAACACCCATTGGAAATTCAAGGCACAAAGAGCAAAGCTATAGATGTATACTGACTTTTTCTGAACTGGTGGAGGTGGATTGTTTAGAGCTGTCCTCAGATAAGACCTACATTTTGTTACTGTCCTCACTCTTAAAGCTCATTCTTGATCTTCTGATCTTTTTATCAGAATAAGTCAGTTGTATTTAGTGGAAGAAATCCTCTTATGTGTCTTTTAAACATAGGAGAACCATTTTTCAACATGACCGATTATGATAGTGCTAAAGAGAAAGTCATATCAATTTGAGAGCCTCCTAATTCCTTGCATAGAGTAAAGGTCAACACTTTCGCATTTGAGTGGCTATTATTACAACTTCAGAGTGCAAACTGTCTCTTCCTGCTTTTACCTGATGATAAGGAAGGAGCTTGTTCCAATTAGACTACAGAATCCAGCTTCAAACCCCCCCAGCCAAATAAGTAATTATTTTGCTTTTGTGACTCATTCTTTTGCAAATTTCATATTGTTTCTTGTATCTATATTTTTCATTTTTAAAAAAAATACACTTCAATAATAGCCAGCAAATTTTCCAAGAGATATTCAAATGTCAGGATTTTTTTTTTTTTGAAAATACTTTTAAGAATGTCAAGGATTGAGTATTATGCAATTTATTTGGTTTAAACTCCAGTAATCACACTTGCATTGGCATTGGCTGAAATAGTGGTCTGATACGCAGATTTTTCATAATAATCATACAACTATTTAATGCGGCTGTTTTATATTAACACAACCAAAAAGCTGTGAAATTGGCTTTAAATTGAGTAAGCATCCATATTTGATTGTAATCTGTCATAATAAGTTGTCAGGTATTTGGATAAATGTTAAATATTTTTTCACGTTGTAAAATATATTTCTTTCATGTTGCCAGTTTTCCTTAGCAAAAATAAGACTACCTGATACAGAGTCATAATAGACAAACTGTTTTCATTGTGAAACCACAGCAAATAGTGTGCAGAATCACATCAATATTCCTATCAGAGTATCTATGAGACTAATGAGCAATGTCCAGAATTACTATGTGCGGTCTTACACAAAAATCACAAATGCTGCACTGGAAATTAGTGTGTGGACGTATGTTACGGTCAGGAGACCCTTCTTGTGCGTGTGTCAAAGCAACTCACAAAACAGAGGAGCCTGAGGAAGTTTGAAGGCATATTTGCGGTGAGCAGTGTGATACCGTTTGTGCAAACGGTTGGGGGTCAGAGCAGTGATCGCCTCCACCAAGATGGGGGATGTTTTCCCCTGTTACCTACCCTGAGGCCACAAGCATCAAGTGCCCGGCAACAATAAACCGCCTGACAACAAACGGCCCACAGACAACAGCAATAACAACACTGTGCCTGCCAGAGCACAAAATGATGAGTTTGGGTTTACATGGTGGACCTGAGAGTTAGTCTCACCTGTGCAAGGGTGCCAGAAGAGCCTGACACTATAAAGACAACCTGCCTGCAGCCGTGTGATGAATCCTTCCACCCTGACAACAGCAGAGTCACTGACTGAAAGGACCTAAAGGACTGCAACTTGGTAACGAAAGGTGCTGTAACCATGCGGTGGTGAGCTTAATTCTCTGTTTCCTTTCTGAAAACAGATAATTTTCTGCTTTCTTTTCCTTTTATTCCTCCTACTTCATATCCTTTATAAGAATATGAACTTGCTATGACTTTTATTCTTCCTGATATGGTTTTAGGGAAGCCTACAATAAAGCTAATTTTTTTTGTTTTTCAATCTCAACATTGACTGTGGTTTTCCCCACACATAGTGTGGTAAAAAGATCTCTCACCATGTGGGATGAGATGGGTAGGGGCAAGATCTGGGTTTGTACAACTATTCCACAACTGTTACTAACTGGTGGGTTTTCTGGCATCATAGTTGGAAGCAACAGCTAGTGGATGTTTCTCTTTGGGAGCTGGTAATCATCCCAAGCATGATTATTTCTTTCTTTCTTTTTTTTTCACCTAATATACCTTAAGTGAAGAAGGTTCAAGTGTGGCAACTCCTTTTTCCAGTAAAAGACTTTCTCAGTAAAAAACTAAAAGACTGCAACAAGCACACTGAAATTAATTTGATGAGAAAACCAACAATCTTTCTACATCTCTCCCTTACTATTAGTGTAAGATATAAATATGTCCTAGAGGATGTGTGGCCATGTTTCCTAGTCATCCATTTGTAATTCCTGTGGAGTTTTCACTGTTTCTTCTCTATAAAAGTGAAGAGAGTGTTATGTTAATAAAACATTTCTTTTTAATAATGCTAAACAAGATTTATCCACATCCCCTTGAAAAATACATCTCCAACTGCTTGAAGCAGAAAAGTCACATTTGAATACATTATGTTTGACTTTTAAGAATGTAAATAGTTCTGCATTCTTTTGCAGCTGGATAATTGATTGTTCTGCTGTATTAAGACTAGATACATGATCCTTCTTTCTACAACTGATATTCAGCTTAGTACCTGCCTAACATAAAGCTAACTTCAGAGACCAAAAGTAGATTTTGATTAGGTAGATCCTGTGATGCTTCAAAGCATATATGGCTTCCATAGCAGTGCCATTAGTTTCCTTATCAGTGGTTAGTATGTGAATGTGTCAAACTTGAAACAGGTGTGACCTAGAAGTGGACATATCTAGGACTCGCTTATGTCTACACCATAAAAGAAGACACTTGGCGTATTGCTGGCACTGAACTAACAGAAATGGGATGAAATAGAATAGAGGATACCAGAAGATCATTAATATAAGAAATATTAGTGGAAAGAAGAAAAACACTGTTGTAAACTGGGAAATTGCTGACTAGAACTGATAGACAAGGAGAAAGGTCAAGGTGTATTAAATTAAAATGTATCTTTATGATCTCTCATGCTTTATGATCATCTGCTTGTTGCCAAGAGAGAACGGAAATGTTCAGGATGTTGTAAAGGACTCTGTGAGCTATTTTGGAATTCAGGGGGTGGGGGTGGGGGGGTGTGTTTTTGCAAAATTTACTATTATTTACCAAGATATTGTAAAAGAAAACTTGCTTTATTTACCTAGCAGAATCTATGCCAGAAGGAAGCTATGCTTGCTTTCTAAATATAGCACAAAACGTAAAACACACCTAACATGTATATAGGCAATGGCAGATTTTTAGAACTTGATCACGTTAATCTGACTTTCCTTTAATTTCTTTCCAGCACAATTAACATGGGATATTGCAGCAGAAAATAGACACAGCAAATGAATAAACACTAAATACCTGGGTTTTTTTTTCTATTATAAAATATCCAATCTATATTAAAAATAACAGAAAATACATTTTAAAATACTATTATTTTAATTAAATATTTGAAAACAGCAGATCAAATCAGTTATTTTCCCCTGTAATTTCTTATCCATCCTTTTTTTGTGCGTAAAGGCATTTTTTTTAAGGGTGATTACTTCTGCCAAGGATTCCTACAGAATGTCATCATGAGAGTTCTTGTACTTATGAGTTTGTGAAGACAGTTGGGATAAGCAAGGGGAAGGAGCTAGCTGCACTCCTTGAAACTGTCTATGCTGTTGCAAAATTAAGGATTTCAATGCATCTCATTCGCCTTCAGCCTTTGAGATTTCTGAGAGTCAGAGATATTTTGTGGTAACTGGAGATATCCACACAATGACTTTTTAAGCAGCAGTGTCTTCCGGGCACAGCAAAATCCCATGGGGTTACAGCAGCACAACCTGTAAGAGCAAAAGAGCTTGTCTCCTGCCTATTTCATCATCTGAAGATGAAAAATAATTCAATTGTGTTTATTTCTATGGTATTTAATGGCAAATTAATTTCTGTCCACTGAGCACTGAGCTGGATTAATTGGGACTGAAGAAAACAGCAGTTCTTCCTCGTAGTGTCTTTTTTTTTTCTTTTCAGGTCCAGTGGATACCTTATGCAATAAAAATACCTTTTGATAGTTTCAGGATGGAATCAGTGTTTGTCAAACATCATGCACAGAAAGATACGAATGACAATCCATTAGAAGAACACAGTAAAACTGCCAGTTTAACCACACAGGATTTAGGACTGTCATGGTTATTCTTAGCCCTGGAAGTCAGAGGTAAAAGTTTATTTGCAAAACTGTTCCCTACAATCTGTACTTTGCATAACTTGCTTTAACGTAGTCATGAATGATTCTTGAAACATTTCACTTGAGAGTAAATTCTAGTTTTATACTCTAGATTAAGTATAAATTTCCTAACATTCAGTCTGCTGTTTCTTTTGATTTATAACATCATCTTACTTCTAATCAAACCTTATTGCCAGCCATCTAGTTCATGCATCTTGTGTGATCTATTTCAGTAGAAGTTTTAACTTTGTTTTTTTTTGTGAGAGTATTACAAGCTTTCATTAAGCAAAGTTGATGTCAATCCAGGAAACACCCTTTAGACTGGCTGTCATCTTGTATTCACTATCAAGAAAACGCAAACAAAATTAAGAAGGAATTGTTGAGAACTTGGTGTTTGTAATGAAGAAACAGCATATGAGAACAAAATATCTTGCGTTTCTTCCATCTGCTACTGAAGGTGTCAAGCAAGGTAAGTTTGATGGGAAATATGGTACTTTGAACACAGCTATTTTTGTTTATGCAAACTGCATGCTTTTAACCCGTCTCTAGCATAGTGATAGACATGTTAGTACTATCCCATAAAAGAGTGTTAGACAAAAAATAACCCCTTCCTCTCTGCTTAGAGTACTCTTTCAGCAGCGAAAATTTGTGCAACAATAGCTGCTGCTTCTTTCATGAATAGTAAAAACTTCTGTATGTCAGAATTGAAAAAAGCCCTCTTTAATCACTAAGCTATTTTGATTATAAAATGCAGCAATAGTGAAGAATAGTCTGCTGGAAGAAAATACCAAGGCTTGCTATGATCAAAAGACTGTTAGAAGTTAGTATTCACTGCGGTTGAGATGACTGCTGATCAAGCACAATTTCCCTGTACATACCAGTTTATATCGGATCAGCTTTGAGGAAAGCTCCCTGTTACCTTTGCTGTTCTCTTGGTGAATCATTTCTTGATTCTAATGTTATCCTCAAAATACTGTTCAGAATTAATGTTTGAAGCTTTATGACAATATCGTAAAACAAGTACGTTTTAAAACAAGTCAAGCTAAAAGGAAGTATTTCTCCAGTGCCCTGTTTTTCTTTCTTTATGCAGTCTGCTGCACTCAGCAGTAGAAACAGAAGACAGCAAATCTAACTTAGAAAAGTGAAACCAAGCAATGGCCAGGCAGTGGAAATTAAAGACAGTACACATTCTTGACGACAAATTATCTCCTTTTCTAACCCAGTGAGTGGGAATGCCAGGTTTAGTGTTTATATAGAGTACAAAAGGACTTTTTATTCCTTGAAGTCTTGCTCTTACTATCTTAGAGACAAATATGTAATGGAGACAAATAAAATTATAATATTCTTAAGCCTCCCTCTCTCCTTTTCTCACACGTTTGCTCAAGAGGAGCCATAAATTGACTCTTAATAGACACAGCCCTCAGTGTAGTCTGGCATTTGTACATTACATTCTTTACTATAAAACATTTCTTTTGGTAGAAAAAGCATTCATTATTAATAACTAATTTAGTCAATATTTAATACACCTCAATGCTTCTGAAATATAAAATTATTGATAAAAATATTAATTAGCAGTCAACATACTGGAACTGCATCACAATTACACTTAAAATGAAACCATGTAAAAGTCAAGAATACATTTTGGTAAGTTTTAAGACTAGGATCAGCTTAAATTAAAATACAGTAGATTGCACGTATCTTGGTTGTAGCAGCTGAGATGGACAAGATGAAGTGTTTAAGGTTTTAGCTCAGAAAGCATCATTCTAACAACAAAATAAAAGAGATAAATTATGAATATATAAAGGTATTTAGGAAAAGTGACATATCAAGTCTGAATATCCTTTGATCTAGGTATTCGTTATTGCATTCATTGAGAAAAGATGTGTGAATGCTGAAAAAGTAACAGTAGGGTATATAAAGAATTATGAATTTTACAAGACCCCTTGAAAAAGGTACTGAATGTGTTCATTTGAACATACTAATTTTTTGTTTTTTTTTTTTTTTTTTTTACTCTATCACTGGCATCACAACCTGCCTGTACCCACTTTGTTTTGGTAGGCATTTACGGTTCTTTAAACTATGACAGCTTACACACATAAAAGCATGTTATGTTAACAGTGTTGAAACACCAAGATAGAAGAGTCTGTCAGCTGAGCCTTGCGCAGAGCAGCACCTGCTTTTACTTTTAACAAGACATTCAAATATAAAATAGATATAAACAGAAATGATGATGACATTTAGCCTAGAAAAGTGTTGGCTCTCTAACAATAAAAAAGTTTTTTAAACTTCAGCTATTTTATATATTTAGATATTTTCATAGCTACTGTATGTTTTATTCATTATTAAAATTCTATACAGTATTGAAACATACACAGTAAAAAATTAACCTTCTAGTATTTTTACTGCTTTTTGTGCTTTGAATCTAAATTGGTTCTGTGTATCTTTAGGCATTCAACAGACAAGCAGGAAGATTAGCTATGCTCTACTTCTTTTATAAAGAGGACAGGACGTCTAGATTTTTAAGTGGTAGATCAGCCTGTTCTGTAGGGGGAAGTAAAGAGAGGACTAAGAGGACTTAAAGAGAGTAAGAGCTACCTTTGCTTGAGAGAGGTTGAATTCATTCAGCTTTCTCAACAGGCTTTTCCCAAGATTACTAGTTACAGTGAAGTTGGGATCCTGTCCTGAATTAAGAAAAAAAGCAATAATTTGTCTTCAGAGACTGTAGAAAATCTTAATGAGCTTATCTTTCCTAGTCTGAAATCATTATCTCACCACAGGCCTTAAATAAAATAAAATAAACCCAAAAAAGAAGAGATAGGTATTGTCTGACTGGCCCAAAGATTCTTTTCTATTAAAGAATTGTGAGATGAAACCCTGACCTTTTTTAATTAGACATTGTGGTATGATAAAGCAAGGTCAGAAAGAAAAATTACATTTGTTTCAAACTCAAATACGGTATATTGTATCACCCTCTGGAAAGCTCAGATACATGACTTGTATGATTCATAGAAGATCTTCCCTGCAAAACCTTGTTTCCCTCTTCTCTTCCTTACTCTGTTGGATTGATAGAAGCTATATGCATGTCCACAGACCCAGCTGAAGCACACAGAATCATAGAATAGCCTAGGTTGGAAGGGACATCAAGGGATCATCTGGTCCAGCTTTTCACAGGAAAAAGAGCCTAGATGATTCTCTAGCACTTTGCCTAATTGCATCTTGAAAACCTCCAGTGATGTGGATGCTGCCATCTCCCTGGGAATGCTGTTCTAGTGAATTAGCACTCTTATGGTAAAATGTTTTTCTACTAAGTTGAAAGATAATGTGGTCAATGCCCCCAAACCTGTCAGTGTTTAAGAAGCATTTGAACAATGCACTTAATGATATGCTTTAACTTTTGTTCAGTCCTGCAGTGGTCAGGCAGTTGAAGTAGATGATCGTTTTAGGTCACTTCCCACTATTCCAACTCAGCTGTTCTAACTATAATCTTTATGAAAGCTATGCTGATTAACCCTATGGGTTGGTGTCTAGAAGTCTCATAATTCATGATGATAACAAAAGAAAGAAGGATCAGCTGAGCTAATCAGTCACAACTTCACACTGACTTTTATACATGCGGCCCATGCTGTGATATCAGAAGAGGCATGCAGGTCAGTTTTGGACATGGAAAGTTTTGGACTCACACCTGCAAATGTTGGATGCAATTGCAAAAAACTATTGTATATGATTCTTTTATAGTGATTCCTCAGTGGAAATCCTGTATTATTTACCGTGTTTCAGCATTTAAATCTCACCAGCTTCTTAGTGCTTAACATGGCACTAGAGTAGTTGAGATTTGCTTTACAGCCATCAGTTGAAACTATTTCATGTGAATCATAATGTTCTTTGATCCCTACATTTTCTAACATTCTCCTTTTAGTTATTCAGATAATTTGAGAAACAAAATAAAAAAGTTCTTCTAGCTTTTAGCACCATGTCCATTATGCAAGTCTGAACTTACTGGAAGAAAAGAATAAAATCACTTCTGTATGGTGCTAATTCTCAGAGCTTTCATGACAAGATAATTAGTTCTGAAATTGTTAAAGGGGCAAAATACTGCATCATTACTTCTTGATATAAACACTTCAACATAGCTTCCCAAAATACAGGTATGAATAAACAGAGGTCAGCATAAGCGTATTTTAAAATAAGGTAAATGAGTAGTTGGCAGTTGACTGACAGATAATAGTAACCCTATTCAGAGCAGTTGCCTAAATTGCCTCAGTGATAAGTGGCAGTGAAATAGTTTTATCAACTAACACTGCATCAGTTTCATAAATGAAAATCGTGGAACCTCAGCAGGGAGTTAAGTTTGTTCTAGCAAAATGGTAGCAGCTAACTTCTGAGATGTCTTTCTCCACATAGAACAAAATAAAATAATTTTAAAAAGGCAAAGTTTAATACATTATTGTAAAAGTTGGATAGAATGGGAAATTATTTCATCCCTTTAAGTGCAAGAGTTGTGTCTGTATTTTAGCTACATTAGCAACAAGTCTGAGGTGTATTTAATTTCATAACCAATACCATTAAAATGAGATAGAGGGGTATGCTGTGTTTAGTAACTATATCCAAAGACTCCTGTGTGTACCAGCAAAAAAAAAAATGTGAAAGAAGAAAGCTATCAATGAATGCAAAACCAACAGGGAACTTCATAATCCCATAAATACAGTATGTGGAAAGGCTACCTGCTTGTTTTGTTGGTACTAACAGAAACTATATGTGCTGATATCCTCTGTGCAGAGAAATAAATAGAATTCCTGTGGCTGCTGTTCTAAAAGGTTTGACATCTCACTAAGAAAAAGCAATTACTCTTGTTCCACATAGCTTGGCTGGTCTCTTGGTCTGGGACAAGTGCCACAATTTTTTTGTTCCTATTTTTCCATACAAATTAGAGAAATTTAATTTATAGCAGCTGCTTCTACAGTTTCTGACCTCAAAATCAGGCAGAAAATGAAGAAAACTTTAAATACATTAATATTTCCATTGTACTTACAATTTCTGTGAGAAGGCATGCTTAAAATGACTGCAGAAAGTTCTTCTTAAACTAACGACATACATGCAAAAATGAAGTTTTATTGTTAGAAGCTGCTGCTATCAAGGTGCTGTTTTGCAGAAATTCATAGATTTTTGGGATGGGATGATATTCTTAGGTTATCTATTATTTTGCCTATTCAAGGCTGCTTCATTCTCATAACAACTTCTTTTGGCAAGACCTGTGGCCAGATTTGATGTAAAGATACGCATGAAGACACAAAGATGCATTGCTATTTCTTTAAAAGGATTGCCCTCACTTTTTAAGTGATGTATTTGATTTCCAGTTTGAAGGAGGTCAACTTCACTATCCATCGACTTGTTATTGGTATGCCTTTCTCCATATAATTCAAGAACCTGACAGTACTTGTATTTTCTGTCTATGATGACACTGAGTCACTGTAACCCATCTATCTTCCAATCTTGTTTCCACTAAAATAGAGTGCTCAGAATGCTTCTGCAGCATTTCCTACAAATCTTATGTGCTTTTGTGGCATTTTATTTATCCTTTTCTAATATTTTAATGTCTTTTAACAAAGGGACAAGTGTACAGGCTGTTTCAAGACTGTGGAGGCATATCCTTGCATCCTGTGTACTACTTCACTGTTCAGCAGCCAAGAATCATGCTATTTCTTTCCTTTTGCACTGTTCAATATACTTTTGCTTATGTTTTATTACAGCCTGATGTACCACTATGGACTTGCTTTTGGATATAGTCTACATTTCTTATTCACAGATGTAGGAACCAGAATTTGATTATTAAGTTATTTTTTTGCTTGAACTGGCTTGGTGCTCCAGAACTCGTATATCCTCATCATTTATCTTTCATTCAGTCTTTTTAACTGCACATTTTACTGGCAGAGATTTTATGTTTACTTCTAGTTCAACAATTAAATATTGAACAGTGTTGGAGGTTATCATGCCTATGGGATCTCAGTAGAAATTCACATTAAAAGATGTCTTTCAACTACTATCAGCTTCCTGAGAAGTCACCTGATTTGTATTCCATTTAATCTCTATATTACTGATTTCAAATTCTGGTAATCTTTATTCTAAAAAATATACAGAACTTTGTCATGAATACCTTACAGAAAGCTCTTTTATCAGTGCCGTTATCATTATCAAATACATTTATAATTTGAAAGAAGGGAATTGAGGTCTTTTAACAAGATATATTTTCTGCAAAACTATGATTGATTAACATTAGCTATAATTTAATCCTTTAATTCTTTGCTAATTAAATCTCCTGGCTCTTTTTTTATTATTTTGGCTGGGACTCAAACCAGCCTTCATTGTCTTGAAATACCTGGTTGTCCTTGCTAACTTCCATTATTATTGTGAAACAATACAACATTTTCAGTGTCTGGATCTTTTATTTTCTGGGTTTTTTTGGGGGATCAAAAAAATGGAAAAAATAAAAAAAATGAATGTTTTACCCAACTGCTGCATGACTCCATTACGCAAATTTCCGAGATCACACACTTGTAAATGTTTACCTCCACTGTATATAGTATAGTGTTTTCTTTGCTGTCTGCTACTTACTAGTGGCCTTCAATCTGCTTCAGTAATTCTCATATGATAAGAGGATTATAATGCTGCTTCAAAAAGCACGACCCAAAAGACCAGAAGACTTTACCTTATGTTAAGCTTATGTTAACCTTTCTCAGTAGCAGACCCACTGCAAGTCTATCGACAAGATCCTTATTAATACTATTACATCTTTATGAAACATGTCTGTACATGTATTTGTTATAGATTTATACATATATATGAGTATGAGACAATGCCATAAACTGTTCCCCACCTATCTGAATTTTCCTTTTTTTTTTAAGTTTCTCCAACTACTCTGATATGCCAGCAATTTCTAACAAAGTATCTAGTGGATTTTTACTCATCAGTTCTAGTTATGACAAGTGTTATCAAAGTTCTTTTCAGTTGTGAAAGTCTCTAATTCATCCTAGCTTTTACTCTGTATGACTTCAAATTGTATCTTCAGAATTTAAATATTGATGCTATGTCAACATGAATTTTTTACAATCTATCCACAGTTTCCAAGTAGATCATGTAGATTTTTCTCTCTTTTAGATCCTTTTTAAGATCCCTGCTGCCCTCTCTAAAGTTAGCTCTGCTTCACTGTGGGACAGTTCCGTGTGAATGCTTAGCAAAATTATTAGAAAGCCCTGTTCAGACTTCATCAGGGAAACAATTCTTAACTATTTCTGACTCAAAAAGAACGAACATAAACCTGAAATGGTTGGTCAGAGAGGAGCAAAGAGGTGTTATTCATTGAACTCAGGACTAAAAACTAAAATTCAGCTCTTCTGAAGAATTTTCTTTTATATAAAGCTGAGATTTTAAGCAGTTATTGTGATGCACTTTTACTTCAGTTCCAAATAGAAGGGATTTTTAAATATTCTAAACTGTCTTATAGGTGCCAGAACCTCACTCACCTAAACAGATTTGAAACTAATATGCTTGCTAGTCTGGGTTTATTAAATGCAACACAAATTTTATATATTTCTTTTGAGTGGATGTTTAGAGCATTTCAATCCTTGGGCTTTTTCTCATGTAGTGAGAAGGACTTGAGAAGTCATATAATAAAACCACACTAATAAATGCAAGATCTGCCC
The DNA here is from genome assembly GCA_032466535.1 of Forpus xanthops. Classification (NCBI taxonomy): domain Eukaryota; kingdom Metazoa; phylum Chordata; class Aves; order Psittaciformes; family Psittacidae; genus Forpus; species Forpus xanthops. The sequence continues at coordinate 1,782 of JASSUY010043858.1, read as the reverse complement.
TGCAATACTTTGAAACATATCTGGCTTCAGTCTTTTTATTTTTTCTATAAACCCCAAAATAGCAATTACTTATGTATAATGAACAAGAATGCACAAGAAAGGCTTCTCTGACATTGGCTATATTTGCTTGGTACAGACATTACATGAACTATTTTATATCAGCTGAATGTGTAAAAAAAGAGAAGCTCCCCTTTTTCCAATATGTAGAATTACAGTATGCCTTTGATCTTGACTGTACAATTCTCATAGAAACCAAGATTTGCACATATTTATGACAAAAAAAAAATGAAATTCCTGACTTCAAAGAAGCAGTGGAAGAGTTACTATTAATTTAGGGGAACCAGCTTTTAGCATGACCTTGGCTACATCTGTACAAGTAAAAGAAGCAGAGTAGGGATTCTTCCTTGGCTGTGTGTCTGAAATAGTTCTGTTCATGCTTACATGCCTAAACATGTTTCTTCACCATACCAAACGATAACATGTTCAAAATACCTATTGGGAACAAATCTGAAAAATTGCTGTGTAGTTTCTGTCCATGGAAGTGCTGCCATATGTTAAGACAGTGACAAAAAGCACAATAAGAATTCAAGACATATGGACAGTGTAAGCCAATGCTCAAGCTGTGTTTTATTTTAGTAATATAAGCACAGGAGGTGTCTGCTTTATTTCACTAGCATGTAAGTCAAATTTCCTCAGGAGAATTCATGAGTTCAATTCATAGATTTTGTTGTTTTAAAACTTACATGTGCCCTAAAGTGAATAGAGAAACCATATGAAGCACCAACAGTGATCCTGAATTTTCAGATAATTTTGACCAGAAAAGAATCTCATAGAGCAGAATGATCTAACCTAATTTAGGTAACATTTCATCTATATCTAACCTAATAAAAATGCAAAGAAACAAGTACACTTTCAGTGCTATTTTTCTGGTCCATGTTAGACATCTGTATTAGAATAACTGTTTTAGGAAGTGCCTATTACTTTCTGAAGTAATGGGAAATTCAGATAACTATCTAAAATGTAGACATTTACATTTTGTCAGATTAATTCCACTTGAAGTGACCTGGTTTTATGTCTTAGCCTCTTGTTTGAGTCCCACTTTAGGATGAACTATACTGCACATAATAAAAAATGTTATTATACACCTGTGCCACTTGTGTCAGATCTTTTATTAACGTATAAACAGCAAAATTTTCCCTTCCAGAAAATTTTCTTTTAGTGAAAAAACATGGTTTAAATAGAATAGATCATGTTCTGAGACAGAATCAGTAGCCTGGAGCAATTCCCTTAAGTCTTGGAGCTTCCTTATCAAATTGTCTTTAACAACATACAAAACTGAAGGATAACATTATCAATCTTCCTTTTTTCTATCAGTCATGCGCTAACTGGGCACAAAATCAGTTTGAAGATGAATGATATCTAATGCAGCTTTTGTAGAACAGGTGCAACATAACCTCCCATTTTAGCACAAGTTATTGATCACATGTTATTGGAAGGAAGTGCACTGTACTCTTTTTTTTTGGCAATATTTACAAACAATTTTTGTGGACTTCTATCTTATGTGAGCAGTAATCAGATAAACTGAAAGTTTGTTTCATGTTTATCAAGGAATTAATGCTTTTTTCATGCAGGAAACCAGCAAGGATACCTGGAAGAAATATGTAGGTAAAACAACATAAGGGCAGCTTAGATTTCTTTGCAGCATATTGAGGTCTTTTTTTTTCATTTTTGACTTCTAAGCTCAGGAAAGAAGAAAGAAGGTATCTCAGAAATTTATTCAAC
>JASSUY010043853.1:0-20601 GCA_032466535.1 Forpus xanthops | reverse complement strand
CTATAAACACTGGTGTTATCAGCACTGTTCCTAAGCCAAAAATCCAAAACACAGTACTCACCAGCTACTGCTTAAAGTAAAAATAACTGCTGCTGCTGAACCCATGACAGTATGCGAGTAAGTGTTTCTGCTCCCTGAATATGTGATGGGAACCATGTAAGGAAGCTACACTGATATAGATGGGAGAATGGTAATCTATGCTAATATTTGTAAAGTATTTCCAATCTTCAAAAGCACATTGCTGTACTGCATAAATACATATTGCCTATCACAGAATGCTGGTTTAGTTTGTGCAGTTTGAGTATTGCATTTTCCTTCTAATCACAGGAGACGGGTGTGAGACACAAGAAAAATCACTGTTCTTGAATCTACATTATTCTGTGTATTTCAAGGGAAAGCACTAGCAAACTTTTCCTCCGCCCTCTTGGTCAACAGCTTGGGCATCGCAAGATGTGAGCTATTCCCTGTAATTCTTTGAAGGAGTTTTCTTCCCTTCAGGAGAAAATTGGAATGTATATTTCTAAATATCCTTAAGAACAGCCAGTGAGGGGAAATAGAGAGAGATGGTTTTCCTTGGAGGTATATAGGTAAATTCCTGGAAACAGAAACAATAAGAACAGAGAATCTTGCAAAAGCAGGAGTTGGAACTAGGTGGTCTTCCAATCCTAATCATCCTATGATTCTATAAATACAGCCTCAGGTTTTGTAGTTTTATGTTTTGCTTCCACTGAAAACTTCATTCTCAATTGGTTAACATATGAGAAGAAAACAGGCAGGACTTGTTGGCTGAAGGCAGCAATCACACTGGGTTTTACAGCTGAAAAGGTTGTCAGAAGAGGAACCCTCAGAAAAAAGGCTAGCCAAAGTTCAAACTAAAGAAGCTGAGTGTTGGACTGGGAGCTTTATCCCAGCACAACCCCAGTTCCCTTTCTGATGGTCATAACAGAAGTAATTCAGGAACATTACTGGTCACTGTGGAGCCATAGAGAAAAAAAAAGCAGCATCTTGCCCTCTGGATGCTCCACCAGCATGTGGAGGGGGATGTCTATAGGACAGTCAGCACTGAAGATGGAAGAAGTTGTTAATCTTGCAGAGATGTTCATGATAGGGGAAAGAAACCAAGAGAACTACAGATCTGAGTCTGCTTCTGATGGTTTTGGTTTAATTGAGGATCAGGCTCATGGTGCAAGAGCAGCAGATCAACAAGCTCTGAATCATGGTGGACATCTTAAAAACATATATGAAGAAAAAATAATACAAAAGCTTAACAAAAAAAATTCAGACTCATTAGAATGGGCTTTTCAATTTTCATCCTGCTGTATGGTACCACCTGGATCATCAGATCTAAAGATGCAGCCGTTTGTAGGGGTGCTCACCTGCAAAGAGCATCCAAACTGACACTTCGCTGCTCGCAGCTTCTGGGCATCTTAGCTCTAGAGTTAAACAGCTCAGTGGAAGTATGAAGTGGGGCACAACCAGTAAGAGATTTCTGAATCAAGTGAATGGTGGATGCATCTTGTAATGGAAAGTATATTTCTCTAATTGAGTTTCCTGGCATTGACATTACTGGGAGAAGTATTTCTCAATGTGTCAGCTTTACTGTCAAGCTGCATGCTCATTGTAAAGACTCAAACTTGTCTTTGCACAGTAAGATTGACAGCTATTTCTATCAGAGAGCATCTGCTCCTACATCCTCCATCAGGGATGGAGGGACAATGCAATGTGGTTAACCCCTTGTCCTGACCATAGTAAATTAGTTAGTTCATGGCAGCCACCTAAATCCCAAATGACTGCCTTAGCTTTTCAAGTCTATTTATTGTGGTTTAAGGTAGACAGAAGTGATGGGAAATAATAAAGAGGTGCTAAGTTTGGGGCAGTTGCATGTTTACTTGAGCAGCAGAATCTTCCAGACCTTCTGAATCCAGAAATTGCTCAATTACAACATTTCTTCTTGCTTTCTACTTCCAGTCAGGCTAAAATTAAAGTTGTGTGACAGCGTCCTTTCTGCTGTAACTGTGTTCATTTCAACAGAATTAAATGGGAGCAAGGATAGGCCATTACCGTGCTGGTTTTCAGCCGCACAACTTCCAGTTACAAGCAGAAGAGGGAAATAGAGGGAAAAGGAAACCAGCATCACTCTATTGTGTTCCTCACTTCCAGGTCTCCATGTCCCTAAAACTTACCCTGTCTCAACATCAATTCCAAGGTATCTCCAAGGCAGCAATTATCAAGACCCAGTTCAACCACATTCCTATAAGGTCCCAGCTTTCTCTTTAGCCAGGGCCTCAATGCAGCTTAAGGAAGTTTCCTCTGCCTTGGTTTTGAAGAGCTCTGTCCTGTCCTTCCCTATCTTCTACAAAATTGGCATATTATTCTGCTTTTGTTTGCTTGGACATTATTGATTTCTCTCAGAAATGGGGTATGTGCTGCAGGGCTTCAGTCTGGATGATCTTCTTCCAGGTATTTCTCCATTCCAATAAAATGAGCTCCCCCACAGTGGTATTTTAGCATCTATGGTACCCATCCCTGTCACCTCCCTCAGCAGAGGTCAGTGGAAAGGCAAAACCCACAGCATGGGGATGTTGCTGCAGCAAATAGTGATAGGAAGGAGACCTTCAGCTCTACTTTCTAGCACGAGCAGCATAGGGAAAGAAGCTCTCCAGTGTGGAAGCTGTGTATGTTACAGAAGCCACAAATGGCCCTCAAGTACCTCCTAAAAGGTTTCTGTTTTGCTGAGAGCTTGCTGCATCACTGATGGAAGAGGAGAAAGTAACAGGTCCCAGATTGGGGGTTTTAGAAACCAATGAGTCAAGTATCTTGCTGAACTGCTTGGGTATGGCCATAATCCAAGATATGACTTTTCATCAGGAGCATTTGGTGAACTCCTTCCTAGCCCCACACTGCTTCCCAAGCCTTCAGGAATCTTCCTGTACATCTGAGGGACATCAGAGAGCTACACTCAAACTGAAAACCTTACAAAGATACTTCAAAACACACCCTTTGGAGCCTTCTAGCATGCAGGACAAGATGCTCCCAGGGAGAAGCTATGTCACTCCAGCCTCATTTGACATCCACAGCACATCTCCACTCACAGAAACAACTTTGAGCATGGCAAAAGTGAAACCTCTACCAGCATAAATAGTGCTCCAGCCTGTTTTGAACCCAGTCCTTGCCACCCTCCACTAGGTGAGGGATGGTTTCAGCCATGTGGAGGTGGTTACGGCCTCCCTTTCCCAGCTGTCCATATCAGCATGGACCTGCACAGGAAAGCTGCATGCTGAGCCTTTCCCTGTGGCCAAGGGCAAAAGTCTAATGTGAATTAGTCAAGCAGAAGAAATCAGCAGTTACAGTTTCTAACCCAATGGAACCTATTGCTGCAAACCTTAAATAATTGCCACCTAAATCTTACCCAGCTTGGTAGAGGCAACTGTTTTCCCTCTGCTTTTAAAATAAGGTGAAATCACCAATATCTGGTATAGGAGCTCAGAATTTCAGACGAGGGTTTTAACAGTTTGCCTGGTCCAAAAGGCACAGTCAAGCTCAGAAATAAAAGTAGTTGCACCAGACCAGCTAGATTTAGATTAGGTATTTGGAAGCTCTTCCCTGTGAGGGCGCTGAGGCGCTGGCACAGGGTGCCCAGAGAAGCTGTGGCTGCCCCATCCCTGGCAGTGTTCAAGGCCAGGTTGGACAGAGGAGCTTGGAGCAAGCTGCTCTAGTGGAAGGTGTCCCTTTGCCTGTGGCAGGGATTGGAGCTGGATGAGCTTTAACGTCTCTTCCAACACAAACCATTCTATAACTCAGCATACCCTAATTTCTCTTTCGGATGTGGACTTTCTGCTCTAAGCTTAGACCAAGCAAGAGAGATGTGCTGAAACAGGATTAACCTTTCACTCTTTAACAAGTATTTTGCAGGAGTTTATTGCTGTGCGCACTGCGACAGCAGAGCAAGTACTGAGTCAATTAAATGGCAACTAAATTCCTAACAAATAAATGGGAACAAGTCTATGTGGGTTGTGTTGTCAGCACACTGGAAGGAGATAAGGCTCAGGTCCTTCGTGCAGGGATTTCATGAGAATTGATAATTTTAAACCCTGGCAATGTCTAGCATCAGTAATTACATTTCACACCTTAGATGAATAGAAAATATCCTGCAGTATCTCCTGGTTTCTCTGACAGGGTGAATAGGGAGCTCTGCATTCCCCTGGGAAAGGACGTGCCCATCAGTGGGAAGAGAAAATACAGGGTTAGAATGCATGCAGGAGTTGAAATATCTCCACATTTTACCTGTTGTTCTAAGCAGTTCCGAGCCAGAGAAATACAAACTGAAAATTGTAATAAATAAAAATCAATCTTTGAAACCATGGTTGGGAGAAATTCCAAAATAAAAGCAGAAATTCTTGGATACGATCTTGTCCTTGTGCACTTTCCAGCAGAGAGCTCCATACACTTAAACTGGGCAATGCTTTCTAAGTTGCACCATGGGTATCAGTGGACACTCCATCAACAGGATATCAGGATATCAGCAGGACACTTCATTTTTGCATCACAAACATCAGCGTCAGGACCTTGGGACATGAAGGGATAGTTTCTAAATCTGGTGGCTCTTTCTTGTTTATTGCAAACAACTTCAGCAGCCACCTATTAAAACATATCGGAAATGCATGGAAATATTAAGCAACCAGAAGGCATTCCACGTACATAAATAAACATATTTGGGGCTGAACATCATTTGTACCCTTGCACTCCTGGTAAAGTCCCCTATCTTGTCCTTGGCTGTAAGTTCCCAGAGAACAAGTAGAGAGGCCAAAGGTTAATCAGAAAATCACAGATTGAGTAGAAGGGAAATGCAATGAACAAGGTCTGTTCTGAGGTTAGGTTCATCACCAAGCCTTGGTACCGCTTCCCAGCACATTGTGCCATTATAACCTTCAAGACAACCACAAAAGAAAGGGCTTTTCAGCACTCTGAATCCTGAAATGACTGACTGCTTCACTCAGACAGCAGCCTCCTGGGCACATCACTCATCACTCCTTCTGGTTTCTTTGCAGTCTCTCTGCAGAGTGACACTGGAAGGCACCTCTGAATCAAGCCCACCTTCAATGCCATTGTGCTGCTGTCTGCTCAAAGGGAATGTTAATCACTTGGGTACAGAAAGGATTAAGCTCAAGGCTCTGCAGGACAGATCTGTGCACCCCAGAGTGCTTTTGCTCATACAGGGGTTTTCTTTAATGATGCTTTATTTTTCTGGCTATCCTTAGCAATTTTCACCCATTCATCCTTTCCCAGAAATCCACCTGCTACTAGATTTATCTCTTCTACACCTCTGTAAAGTGCCAGGGTCTCAAATAGCAAAATAAGCATTTTACAAGGTATGCCATCCAGCCCATCCATGGCATTGACACAAAAGCATTTCATAGATCATGCCTGGGACCTGCAATGACACTGTAGGGAGTATTCCTACTGCAGTTTGAAATGGATCCACAACTGTTTGCACAACTGGATTTTGGTACAGATGTCGCCCTCATGCAACTGGGAACCTCAGAGCTCCAATGTATGGGTATTTCCAGCTTGACAGGGACAAAGGAGCCTCCTGCCATCAAGCTCCATCACCATAGGAGACTGCAGTACTGAGTCTTGCTCTGGTACAATCTGTGCTCTGCTGGCCTACCCCTAGAGACCTTCCCCTTCTCCTGACACCTCTCTTCTGTACGACCCAGGAATGCTTCCAGCAGGCATCTTTGCTCCTGGAAGGTGAGCAATAGATACCATTTAACCAACTACATTTATCATAGAATCATAGAATAGTTTGGGTTGGAAATGATCTTAAGATCATCTAATGATGTTATTCTTATCCATTTAAAAAGAGCTGGAATTAAGTTTTCTTTGAGTTCTTGTGCTCCTTCCTGTCACTGCTCTGCGATGACTCTCTTGTTATCACCTTGCCAGCACTAATATCACATAAAAAACTCTCAGCTTGCACCAAACTCATTAAATCTTCCTTGAACTTTGCCTTTCTTCATGGCATTTCTCACAGCTGAGGCTGAAAGCAGGGACCTGCATAAAATCTGTCCATTCAAACTCAGCAGCAGCCACAGTAAGCTTGTGCTCGCTTCCATCTTTAAGGTATCGCAGTTTTGCAAGTAGAGAAGGCTTTCCAGGGGATGTAGTCAGTTAAATTTGGCAGCCTGATTTTCCTAATTGTCCTTGGATTTGGAACCACCCCAAGGAAGTTGATGGCTTTTTGGTTTGGCTCTCAGTACTGCCTCAGATGTTGTAATGCTTTAACAAGAGCCAAAAGAAGCCAAATGTTTTCAAAAGGAAGCTGAAAGATTGATACACAAATTATAAATCTCAAGAGATAAATCACACTTGGGATATATCAACATACAGCAACTCTATTCATCAGCAGATCAATGATGTTAATAATGCTCATGAATCTTTCCTGTGAGTCGTGTAACATGCTGATATGCAAGGTCTTATATCATAGAATCATAGAATAGTTAGGGTTGGAAAGGACCTTAAGATTATCCAGTTCCAACCCCCCTGCCATGGGCAGGGAAACGTCATGTCACCCAAGGCTATGTCCAACCTGGCCTTGAACACTGACAGCAACGGAGCATTCACAACTTCCCTGGGAAACCCATTCCAGTGCCTCACCACCCTTACAGTAAAGAACTTCTTCCTGATATCCAACCGAGCCACAGAGCTTGGTGTCATCAGCAAACTTGCTGAGGGCACACTCAATCCCACTGTCCATGGCACTAACAAAGATGTTGAACAAGACCGGTCCCAACACCGATCCCTGAGGGACACCGCTCGTTACTGATCTCCAGCTGGGCACTGAGTCACTGAGCACAACTCTTTGAGTGCGGCCATCCAGCCAGTTCTTTATCCACCACGTGGTCCACCTATCAAATTGATGACTCTCCAACTTAGAGACAAGGATGCCATGTGAGACAGTGCCAAAAGCTTTGCACAAGTCCAGGTAGATGACATCAACTGCTCTACCCCTGTCCATCAGTTCCGTTGCCTCATCATAGGAGGCCACCAGATTGGTCAGGCAGGACTCCCCCTTAGTGAAGCCATGCTGGCTGTCACCAAGCACCTTGTTGTTTTCCATGTGCTTCAGCATGCCTTCCAGGAGAATCCGCTCCAAGATGTTGCCAGGCACAGGGGTGAGGCTGACTGCTCTGTAGTTCCCTGTCTCATCCATTTTCCCCTTCTTGAAAATGGGGATTATATTTCCCTTTTTCCAGTCATCTAGAACTTCACCTAACTGCAAAGATTCTTCAAATATGAACTCAAGTGGAGTTATTAAACCTGATTTTTACCTTTCAGCTGATATAAAACATGGGTAATTCCACCCATTTTTTTTATTTATTTGTCTATAATTTTCTGTTTTGTTTTGTTTTTTTTTTTTTTTTTAATTTTGAGAAACTTTATGACTGTATCCCTTTGCCTATCACTTTTTGGTCTTCTTGGAGGGTTGGAGCTGTTGTTGCTCATGGCAGTGGTGCTGGAACTGGGTGATCTTGAGGTTCTGCCTGGCCCTAACTATTCTATGATTCTATATGTATAGCATAGCACAGCTATTCTTTTCCATTCCATTCTTTTCTATTCCATTCCATTCTATTCCACTCTATTTCATTCCCTGAACTCACAATGAGTTGGACAATGAGGAGACCATTATCTGCTCGAAATGCCAAGGGAATTTCAGAGCCAGAAGCACTTTCAAAGACACAAATCAGAATGGTTACAGGTGGAAAGATTATTTTATTTAGAAATAAAGTTATTTGAATTGTCTTGGTTTAGCTTAGTTTAGTTAATTTTAGTCTGGTTTAGTTTAGACCCTTCTGTTTAGCTGGAAAAAACCTCCGTTGCAGCCTGACATAGCCAAGGAGTGGGGCCGTGGTGGTGCAAGAGCAGTGCAAGAAGAACCCAGCCAGAAAGGGCCAAGGAAGACCTGACACGGGGTGGTGCTCAGTGCTACAGAGAACAGCAGCAAGTCCCGGGGCCATGCTGGGGCCAACCTGGGAGTGCAGAAGGCTGCCTCCCCCCGGATGCAGGGCACAAGGGCCACCTGCATGGAGCATGAGCAGCTGCCTTTGTGTCATGATGACCCAAAGGAGCCCCAGGAAAAGGCTGTGCTTGGCTGCAGAGGAAGGAAAAAAAACCCAGGGATGTTTGTTAGTCCAGCCTGGGGAGAAAAAAAGCCTTCCCCCACAGCTGCAGGACACGATGGGTTACCCTTGTGGTGCACAAGAAGCAGACAATAACATGGCCGGAGGAGCTATGACAATTGGTCATGCTCAGTGCTCAGAGGAAGGCAAAAAACCCCTGGGGACCGATGCCAATGTGCCCCAAGGGAAAATTCCTTCCTGACCCCAGTGCTGGCGATCGGCTACTCCCTGAGCATGTGAGTAAAACCTGCTCCTGGTCCACACACTGATTATGCCTCTAAGGGGTCAAAGGGACACTGGCACTGCCTTTTCTGCCTCTACCGGGAGCCAGCTCAGGGGCTTCCAATGACATTAAAATGCTCCTGATTTGAGGACTCCTCAGAGGAAGAATCATCCTGTGCTTGGCAGTGGGAGCTCCAGAGCACTTGAGGAGCGCACTGAGCCATCTGTGTATCCTTCTTCCGGCTGTTGCCAATCTCTCCTCAGGACATAAGAACATCTCTCACAAAGACTAAAGAAGGATTTCCATCCATCCATCCACCCATCCATCCATCCATCCATCCTTCCATCCATCTGCCCATCCTTCCAGCCAATGAGCTTTGAGCGTGGCCCGTCCAGGAGATGTAACGACAGCAGAGAAGCTCTTGCAGCTTCCTGCAGTTCTGGGTTCCCTCCTTCAGTCCCCTGCACACCTAATTCCCTGGTGCCTAGGAGGTGAGGACAGAGAGCTCCCAGATGACTGAAACCATATTTCCATCCATCCTTCCATCCATCTACTCATCCTTCCATCCAATGTGCTTTGAGCGTGGCCCGTCCAGGAGATGTAACGACAGCAGAGAAGCTCTTGCAGCTTCCTGCAGTTCAGGGTTCCCTACTTCAGTCCCCTGCTCACCTAATTCCCTGGTGCCAAGGAGATGAGGACAGACAGCTCCCTGACAACTGAAACCGTATTTACATCCATCCTTCCATCCATCCATCCTTCCATCCATCTGCCCATCCTTCCACCAATGAGCTTTGAGCGTTGCCCGACCAGGAGATGTAACGACAGCAGAAAAGCTCTTGCAGCTTCCTGCAGTTCAGGGTTCCCTCCTTCAGTCCCCTGCTCACCTAATTCCCTGGTGCCTAGGAGATGAGGACAGACAGCTCCCTGATGACTGAAACCATATTTCCATCCATCCTTCCATCCATCTATCCAACCTTCCATCCATCTACCAATCCTTCCATCCAATGTGCTTTGAGCGTGGCCTGTCCAGGAGATGTAACGACAGCAGAGAAACTCTTGCAGCTTCCTGCAGTTCAGGGTTCCCTACTTCAGTCCCCTGCTCACCTAATTCCCTGGTGCCTAGGAGATGAGGACAGAGAGGTCCCTGATGACTGAAACCATACTTACATATATCCTTCCCTCCATCCTTCCATCCTTCCATCCATCTATCCATCCTTCCAACCAATGAGCTTTGAGCGTGGCCCGTCCAGGACCTGTAAAGACAGCAGAGAACCTCTGGCAGCTTCCTGCAGTTCAGGGTTCCCTCCTTCAGTCCCCTGCTCACCTAATTCCATGGTGCCTAGGAGATGAGGACAGACAGCTCCCTGACAACTGAAACCGTAATTCCATCCATCCTTCCATCCATCCATCCATCCTTCCATCCATCTGCCCATCCTTCAACCAATGAGCTTTGATCGTGGCCCGTACCGGAGATGTAAAGACAGCAGAGAAGCTCTTGCAGCTTCCTGCAGTTCAGGGTTCCCTCCTTCAGTCCCCTGCTCACCCAATTCCCTGGTGCCTGGGAGATGAGGACAGACAGCTCCCTGAAGACTGAAACCATATCTACATCCATCCTTCCATTCATCCATCCTTCCATCCATCTGCCCATCCTTCCAACCAATGAGCTTTGATCGTGGCCCAACCAGGAGATGTAACGACAGCAGAGAAGCTCTTGCAGTTTCCTGCAGTTCAGGGTTCCTTCCTTCAGTCCCCTGCTCACCCAATCCCCTGGTGCCTAGGAGGTGAGGACAGACAGCTCCCTGACGACTGTAAACATATTTCCATCCATCCTTCCATCCATCTATCCATCCTTCCATCCACCTACCCATCCTTCCATCCAATGTGCTTTGAGCGTGGCCCGTCCAGGAGACGTAACGACAGCAGAGAACCTCTTGCAGCTTCCTGCAGTTCAGGGTTCCCTCCTTCAGTCCCCTGTTCACCTAATTCCCTGGTGGCTAGGAGATGAGGACAGTGAGCTCCCTGATGACTGAAACCATATTTACATATATCCTTCCATCCATCTATCCTTCCTTCCATCCATCTATCCATCCTTCTATCCAATGAGCTTTGAGCGTGGCCCGTCCAGGACCTGTAAAGACAGCAGTGAACCTCTTGCAGCTTCCTGCAGTTCAGGGTTCCCTCCTTCAGTCCCCTGCTCACCCAACTCCCTGGTGCCTAGGAGATGAGGACAGAGAGCTCCCTGATGAATGAAGCCATATTTCCATCCATCCTTCCATCCATCTATCCAACCTTCCATCCATCTACCCATCCTTCCATCCAATGCGCTTTGAGTGTGGCCCGTCCCGGAGATGTAACGACAGCAGAGAAGCTCTTGCAGCTTCCTGCTGTTCAGGGTTCCCTCCTTCAGTCCCCTGCTCACCTAATACCCTGGTGGCTAGGAGATGAGGACAGTGAGCTCCCTGATGACTGAAACCATATTTACATATATCCTTCCATCCATCTATCCAACCTTCCATCCATCTATCCATCCTTCCAACCAATAAGCTTTGTGCGTGGCCCGTGCAGGACCTGTAAAGACAGCAGAGAACCTCTTGCAGCTTCCTGCAGTTCTGGGTTCCCTCCTTCAGTCCCCTGCTCACCCAACTCCCTGGTGGCTAGGAGATGAGGACAGAGTGCTCCCTGATGATTGAAGCCATATTTCCATTCATCCTTCCATACTTCCATCCTTCCATCCATCCTTCCATTCATCTACACATCCTTCCAACTAATGATCTTTGAGCGTGGCCCGTCCAGGAGCTTTAAAGACAGCAGAGAACCTCTTGCAGCTTCCTGCATTTCAGGGTTCCCTCCTTCATTCCCCTGCTCACCTAATTCCCTGGTGCCTTGGAGATGAGGACAGACAGCTCCCTGACAACTGAAACCATATTTAGATCCATCCTTCCATCCATCGATCCTTCGATCCATCTACCCATCCTTTCAACCAATGAGCTTTGAGTGTGGCCCGCCGCGGACATGTAACGACAGCAGGGAACCTCTTGCAGCTTCCTGAACTTCTGGGTTCCCACCTTCAGTCCCCTGCTCACCTAATTCCCTGTTGCCTAGGAGATGAGGACAGACAGCTCCCTGATGACTGAAACCATATTTCCATCCATCCTTCCATCCTTCCATCCATCCATCCATCCTTCCATCCATCTGCCCATCCTTCAACCAATGAGCTTTGAGCGTGGCCCGTCCCGGAGATGTAAAGACAGCAGAGAAGCTCTTGCAGCTTCCTGCAGTTCAGGGTTCCCTCCTTCAGTCCCCTGCTCACCCAATTCCCTGGTGACTAGGACATGAGGATAGTGAGCTCCCTGACAACTGAAACCATATTTCCATCCATCCTTCCATCCTTCCATCCATCTACCCATCCTTCCAACCAATGAGCTTTGAGCGTGGCCCGTCCAGGACCTGTAAAGACAGCAGAGAAGCTCTTGCAGCTTCCTGCAGTTCAGTGTTCCCTCCTTCAGTGCCCTGCACACCTAATTCCCTGGTGCCTAGGACATGAGGACAGAGAGCTCCCTGACAACTGAAACCGTATCTCCATCCAACCTTCCAGCCATCCATCCATCCTTTCATCCATCTACCCATCCTTCCATCCAATGTGCTTTGAGCGTGGCCCATCCATGAGCTGTAAAGACAGCAGAGAACCTCTTGCAGCTTCCTGCAGTTCAGGGTTCCCTCCTTCAGTCCCCTGCTCACCTAATTCCCTGGTGGCTAGGAGATGAGGACAGAGAGCTCCCTGATGACTGAAGCCATATTTCCATCCATCATTCCATCCTTCCATCCTTCCTTCCATCCTTCTACCCATCTTTCCAACCAATGAGCTTTGAGCGTGGCCCATCCAGGAGCTGGAACTGCAGCACAGGACCTCCTGCAGCTTCATGCAGCTTCAAGTGTTCCCCTCCATTAACACCCTCCTTTTCCCAGTAATTTCCCCAATACCTCAAGGGTATCCTCTCAGGCTGCCAGCTCTGTCCTGATGGCAGCGCCGCGCTCTCTGGCACTGGGACAGGGGAGGGTGCTGCACTTATACTGCCCAGTGCATTGTGACGTTACTTTGCCAGGTTCTGGCACTATGACATGGGGGCGATGGGGCACTCACAACCCTGCCTACTGCAGCCCTGCTGCTGCCCCTTCACCCAATATCCTATGAGAAAAGCCTTTGGGCTGCTGCATTCATGTGTCTAGTGCGGGGCTTTACCACTTGTATTACTACTTGAATGCAACTCTTCACTGACTGCTGCCTAATTCCACGTTCTTGAAAGCTCCAAGTGTTTTGATCCCAATTTGGTTTAAACCGTCTGGACTGAGCAGGTTTCTTCTGCAGCACTCATGAAACACAAGTAAGTGACTCAGTTGCGTAGAACAGTTTTAAAACCCTGTCATCTATCACGTAAGAAGAACATGGAGCTGTTGGAACAAGTCCAGGAGAGGGCTGCGAGGATGATGGGGGGCTGGAGCACCTCCCGTGTGGAGACAGGCTGAGAACATTGGGGCTGCTCAGCCTGGAGAAGTGAAGCTGCTTGGAGACCCCAGAGCAGCTTCCAGTGTCTGAAGAGGGCCTACAGGGATACTGAGAAGGAAATCTTCAGGGACTGCAGCAACAGGACAAGGGTTGGTATGTTTTAACTTAAACAGGAGAAAGTTAGGTTAGCTGTAAGGAAGTAGTTCTTCACTGTGGGAGTGATGAGGCGCTGGAACAAGTTGCCCAACGATGCTACAAACCCAGCAGCCCTGTCAGGGGTCATGACCAGGCTGGATGGAGTCTTTGGTGACGTGATTTTCTTATGTTTCTGTATGAAGACAGGCTGAGAAATCTGGGGCTGTTCAGCCTGCAGAAGTGAGGGCTGGGGGGAGACCTCATAGCAGCTTTCCAGTATCTGAAGGGGGCCCATTAGGATGCTGGGGAGGGACTCTTCATTAGGGACTGTAATAACAGGACAAGGGGCAACAGGTTCAAACTTAAAGAGGTGAAGTTTAGATTGGATAAGAGGAAGAGGTTCTTTACTGTAAGGGTGGTGAGGCACTGGAACGGGTTGCCCAGGGAAGTTGTGAATGCTCCGTTGCTGGCAGTATTTAAGGCTGGGTTGGACATAGCCTTGGGTGGCATGGTTTAGTGGGAGGTGTCCCTGCCCATGGCAGGGGGGTTGGAACTGGATGATCTTAAGGTCCTTTCCAACCCTAATTTTTCTATGATTCTATGAACCCTAAATGTTCTAGGATTCTATGAACCCTAACTATTCTATGACTCTATGATTCTCCCCATCCACCATATATATATATATAATGGTACCACATTAACACCCAGGCACCACTTGTTTGCCCCCAGGAATCCAGGAGTTTGAAAAACACAAACAAAAATATTACAACTCACTGAGGATGAAGGACTTCAGTGGGATGCACCATGAGTGAATTGCTTCCATCACCAAAGTGAGCATATCCCGCTCACTCTGGGTATATTTTGCATTACACTCAGCTGTGAGGAGGTGACATATTCTCACTTTGGTGGCTCACATGTGATGAATTCTCTTTGGGAGGGACTTCTGCTTGCTGACAGGGCACTGCAGACTCATCCAACCCAGCCTGTGACCTCCATGCCTGTGTAGGGGAGTACAGCTGCTCATGAACCCTCCTGACCCATAGGAACTCGCTTTACCTCCATTGGGAGAACAAGGTTGCATTAGACCCAACTCATTCCACACTCTGCCCTGAACCTTAACAGGAATATGGTCTTGCCTTCGAGTTCCCTGCTAGCACAAGGTTTGGGACTGGAGAAATGGGAATATTAGCCCAGACAAAGGGAAGGCTCTGTTAATAGCGTAATTGAAGCTGATTGATTGACTTAAAAGCAAAAAGCACTTGAGGAGAAAACAAGTTGGGTTGAGAGTAGTTTGGTGATGCTAACTTCAGTAGTATCACCAAAACAGCTCATGGTGGATATGGTAACTGCAGTGCCCAGAGCAGGAGCGGTCAGGGGCGCTCGATCTCCCTGCAGAGACCTGGAGAACATAAAAGTGCCTCTTAGAGAAAGAGCTTTCCTACAATTGGAATACATAGAATCATAGAACCATAGAACAATTAGGATTGGAAAAGACCTTAAGATCATCCAGTTCCAACCCCCCTGCTCTGGGTAGGGACACCTCACACTAAACCATGTCACCCAAGGCTATGTCCAACCCGGCCCTGAACACCGCCAGCAATGGAGCATTCACAACTTCCCTGGGCAACACGTTCCAGTGCCTCACCACCCTTACAGTAAAGAATTTCTTCCTTGTATAAAAGCATATAATATATCTCAGCAGCTATACCTATCCGAGAGGGTTTCAGATAGCTGTTTGGAGGTGCTGGTCTGTTATGAAGTAAATATCACCAGCAACACCATGCAGCCCTTGTGCTGAAATTCAAAAGTAACCCCCTGAAACGGAGGCAAGTCTCTGCTTTTAACTGTACCCTTCCAGGTACACATCTGGCTACTTTGCTAGGATTGCTTTGCAGTAACATTCTGAAGGTTTGACAGGATCTGTTGACCCCCTGTACTGGTGGTAGACTATGTGAAACCTTTGCACAGAGCTGATGCCATTCTCATGCTGCACCAAGAATATCTTGGAATAACCTGCTCTAGTGGAAGGTGTTGCTGCCCATTGCAGGGGGTTGGAACTGGGTGAGTTTTAAGGTCTCTTCCAACCCTAGCCATGCTGTGATTGTGTGGTTTTCCAACCTCAGCTTTGTCAGCACTGCCTTAAAGTAGTCCTTAAAGCAGGACATGCTTAAAGGAGCAGATATGGAGCAGACCTCTGCTCCCACAGCACTCAGTTTGCCTTCTTCAGCTCTCTCCCCTGGCTGTGCTGTTAATTTGGGATTTTCACTAAAGCATAGAGCTATACAAAACCAGATTTTTGCTTTCCAACTTAATAAATGAACCTCTCTTCTGAGCTTGCTGCTTTGATTTGCCAAGTGGAAGCTGCTGTTTGAACAGTATGATGATTATCTGAAAACATGAAGTTCTTTGAATAAACCATTCCAAGAGTGGCAAGGTCAGATCCGGTAGCCTGGGCTATTTTTAAGTCTTTCTTTTAATTAACGCAGCTGAATTTCCATGTTAGCCCAGAAACACAGTGCTGGGTCTGGGGTATAAATGGAAATTAATCCAGCTACAAAAACAAACCAGTTTGAGATGCTTGGTTCCAGCTATCTACTGGAACCCGAACAAGGAGCCAGCCAGGAGGAAGAGCCTGAATAGCATGGCTAATGTGACCAACTGCTAAGGAAGCCAGCTATCATGGATACCTGTTTATAAGGGGAAAATGTTTTGAGCAGACCAGAAAGAGGATTGGAAACTCATCCTGCATATAGTTTGGTACCCTCTTTGGAGAGTAAAGGCCCATGCTTACCCCAGAGTTTGCTCCATTTCTGCTGCAAGCTTCTTTGGGTTTTGGAAGATGAAGTTAAGAAGTAGTTAAAAATAATACAGTGTTTTTCTTCCCCTGTGGCTGGCATTAGGTTTTGGGTTTTCATTTTTTCCTACCACACTTCTCTCTGTGTATCCATGGCTTGGGGACTTTTATCACCCAGAGGTGCCCAGTGCCTTTCATTGAGATATAGAAAAAACACAGCATCATAGAATGGTTTGGGTTGGAAGACGGCTTCAAAGCTCATCCAGTCCAACCCCCTGCAATGAGCAGGGACATCTTCAATTGGATCAGGTTGCTCACATTCACCCTGGCCTTGAATGTCTCCAGGAATGGTGCATCCACCACTTCTCTGGGCAAATTGATTTCTTCCTCACATCTAGAGGTTTGCAGCAGAAATGGAGCAGACTTTGTTGTAAGCACGGGCCTTGGCATCCAGTGAGAGTGCCAAGATATGTGGAGATGTGTTTCCAATCCTCTTTTTGATATGGGTAACACATTTGAACCTCATCCTACTCACAGCCATAAATGCTTTATGTGTGGGGTATATTGGTGGAGGCAGAGGCCATGCTTCCATTCAGAGGCAGTAAGTGGAGAACAAGCAATTGTACTCATGTCCCTGTAATGATCATGGGCAGAATCCCCAAGCCCCCAGTTCCCATACAGTCCCAAAACACAGGATGGGTTTTGTAACTGGTTCACAGTGAAGTGCTAAAGCCTGGATGGAGCCCCAATTTCCCAACGAAATCCCTGTAAGCCACAAGACTGCACTCCCTGACATCAGCAGCTTGAGATCTGCAGAGAAACCACACTGATGAGTTCTTTTTGCCTTTCAAACCTGTGCAGTAGCTTCTTACCTCAGTAATTTATAACACAGCTTTCAATTCTATCTTGGAGTTAATTCGACCCTGTCTCCAGTGCCAGTGGACATGATGCAGCAGAGCTGTTGGGATGGATGGATCAGGTACAGAAGTTTTTACCCACAGACATATGGAAGAATGCAAATGTACAAAACCCCTCTATCCAGCAGCTTATCATAGGAAATGAATTCTAAGCATCCTTCAGGAAATAACAGCTTTGGCAAAATTCTTCAGAATAACATTTAATCTCCTTGGTACTTTGTCATTTCTTTTATCCCTTTTCTCAATTTGTTTGCTTTGGGGTTCTTACATAATAAGAATGATAATAAGGTGGCCAAGGACAAACAAAAGGTAGCTGGGGTTATTTCTATGAACAGCTATAGTAATGGGCTTGAACATAGAGTGAAAGCAGATGACACCACAATTCTTAACGGCTATAGACTTAATAATCCAAAGTCTACTGGAGATGATTATTTGCCTTTGTAGGAAATTATTTATCAAGATTTATACCCAGGAGGAAATAATATCCTCCTGGAATTGATGTTTCTCTACTAGTATTAAAAAAAACGAGTGAAAATCATAACCTTTGAGATCTCTCTGTTGACAAAATCTGTACCAACACAAATGAACTCCCAGCCGTGCCCTTTTTCCCTCTCCCATCCAAGTCCTGCTGACACCTAGGACTAGGGCAAGGTGCTGCAGCAGCAGCTCTTTAGGGCCTTTGAGCCACTGGTGCTGGGGATCCTGCAAGGATCATGTTGGAGACCTCAGCAAGGTCCATGTCATTGGGCAGGGTGAGCCCTGGGAGTGAGCAGTTTCTTGCACAACGTGATGTGGGTATTTTACCACATCAGTTTCTCTCACAGGCAATGCTTCACCCAAACAAAACAGAGCACTGTTCCTGCTCAGAAAAACCTCTTAGCTCCTCAGATGTGGAGGAAATGGGGAAGTGAAGCTGCTTGCATAAGAGCACAGTGAGAGCAGAGTCAGGAGAGAAGCTGGTGTCTCTTCCCTGCTCCAGGAACCCAACTGTTGTGCCTATTTAGGAAACCTTCCACATGATCTGTCACATCCTCCAGATCTGGTTTGCCTCATGAGGAAGGAGAAGAGTGAGGATTAGAAAGGAGGGCTGTGTCTGCAGGGTGCTGCGTGGATCCACATGGAAAAGCTGAGGACATTTGGCAGGGTGCCCTCAGGGTACTGGAAGAGCATTGGTCCTGCACCAACTCGTGCATCACTAGACTGTGCCAAACAGAAGAGGCCTTTGGGGATTTCTATACCCCAGGAGCCATCATCTGTTCCTTTGAGGGAAGATCTGAAGATCTTGCTAAATCTGGGGATAGCAGATCTCCTAAAGAGTTGTTTTCCCTGAATTCTCTCACTCTTGGAAGGGAGAAACTGGTCCTAGAGACATTATCTTTGACATAAGGCCAGGTTGGATGGGGCTTGGAGCAACCTGCTCGAGTGGAAGGTGGCCTTTCCTTTGGCAGGGGGTTGGAACTGGGTGAGCTATAAGGTACTTTTAATTGGTTCCCAACCATTCTATCACTCTATGTTTCTATGAGGTGGAAATCAGATAGCAGAGAGGAGAGGCTGGGTGTAAAACCTTGGTTGAGAAGCTAAATGTGTAGGCAGCAAGAGATGTTACCAAGTGATGATAAAATACAGACTTGGGGCAGGCCAAGTGCAGCCCAGCCTCAAACCAAACAGCACAGATACCTCTCACAACATAGATCTCAGTCTTTTCACTCATCTGCCACAGTTAACTCCAGTGGTGAGACTCTTTCCTGATTGCACTTATGGAGAGAGCATCTGCTGTGCAGTGTGGGAATCTACTTGATTTCTTCTTGATTAATAGCTATTAACATCAATAGCTATTAATCCATTTTTCCTAGGAACACCTGACTCAGGGATACTGGGGGTGCATTTCGAGATCAGGCACACAGTCCTGGCTCTATCACTCTGCCAGAAACTGCTGCAGAAGTAGGACAGGCATCATCAAGTGCTGCTACCTGCAAAGGAACTTTACATAAGCAGAGTAAGAGCATGAGCAAGAACACAAGCTCGAGCTGGCCCATGCAGCAACAGCAGCTTTGGCTCGGCATCTGTTTCCCAGTGATCGTGACCAGAATCCCTGTGTTCCCTGTACCCTTCAGCAAGCATGCCCGGTGCATGTTTCGCGGTTACACTTAATCCTGATTTCTTGCCAAATTTCCCAATTTTCCCATTTTTTCTCACATATGAATGGAGTGTTTTCTCAGGCACCTCACATCACAAAGTTTCAGCTGAGTCAAGCATCACAAGCTGTTTTCCCTGCCCATGGAAAGGGGTTGGAACTAGGTGATCTTAAAGTCCTTTACAACCCAAACCATTCTGTCAACCTGTGGTTCTGACCACCCTTTTTTGCAAGCCCCATCATTACCTCCATTGCACAGTGCTGCCCTCCTCACGTCCACCAAGAGACAAGTGACTGCATGCAGCAGGCAAGCACCAGGTCTCATCTCCATGATCACGCTCAGCATCATCACTGCTTATCTGGGGTCTACCTGAAATACCTGCAAAGCCTCCAAGCTTCTCACAGATTTTCTGCACTTCCAGTTGTGGTTGGGTAGAATTATGTGATGAGAAACAGCTGATGGGGGCAATGCCACTGAGGTTCCTCAGTGGTACGACAGGCACTCAGTTGGGAGCAGCATCTGCTTTACTCATGGACCTACTTCCTATTGCCATGTTCCTGTGTGAGAACAACCTTAACCTCCTCATCTAAGGGTGTCACTTGAAAGCAGCTTGCCTTAGGCCTTTGCTGGAGTTTCCACCACATGGGGACACTGGGGGTCCGTCAGGTGGTTCTGGAAACCCTTGTCACCCTGCTCTGAGATGGCAGCACTGCAGAAGCTTTGGCTGGCTGGGCCCTTGACAACGCCATCAGTTTCACCCTCTCGTAGGAAAACCCGATTTTAGCCCCATTTACAAAGCTGTAAAACCAGGCTAAGCATATTAGGGTCAAGGGAGCTGACTCTGGAGACTGAAAATGACTGAGTAAAAGTCACATCAGGCCTATGCAGTAAACAACCTGGCCCACAGCCACTCTGGGGTTTGTACAGCAGCCCAGAGACATTTTTCCCTTAATGTTCTATTAACAACCACATTCCTGGCCTGTTCTAAACAACTCTGCCCCATTTAAGGCAGCATCAACCATTCATGTTTCATTTGCTCCCAAAGCTGACAGACCACACCATCAGTGCTTGCAAGCTGATGTAGTTCCCTCGAAGTCAATCAAATATGGAATCATCACTAGCAGGGGTCTAGACGGAACTCTGGCTAAGGATCATTTTTTCACTATCTTCCTTAGAACAATGGGACAAAATCTGATCAGAAACCAGCAAAGTTTTCAGTTCTATGAACTCTACCTCTGTTTTTCACCCTGTAAAAGTTCAGTTAGTGGAAAATTCCCCATGACTATGAATTCTGATGGGTTATTTCCTCGTGCAAGAAATTACTTTTGAGGCTTTCTAGGTATTCTCCCACCACAAGAAAGTGGTGGGAACCACTTAAGTAGAGCCTTTAAGTAAAACGCACCCTGAAGCTGATGCATCAGTGCTTGGATCATGCCCAGTACATGAGAGATGCTGGGCAACATTCACACAATGGGTGGCTAAAATCAGCAACTGAGCCAACCACCAAGCACAGCCCTGGCCCATCCTGCGCATAATAAATCGTTTGGCATCGATTTCCCACAGCTCCTTCTGATGGCGAACCAGAGCTCAGCAAGGGTAAAACCTTCTGCAGTTCCCTACTAAACACATCCCAAACCTTCTCTGGGCACCCTGTGCCAGCGCCTCAGCACCCTCACAGGGAACAGCTTCTGCCTAAGAGCTCATCTCAGTCTC
>JASSUY010043843.1:0-11708 GCA_032466535.1 Forpus xanthops | reverse complement strand
CTCCAGTCCCCTGATCATCCTCATGGACCTCCTCTGCACTTGTTCCAACAGTTCCGTGTCCTTTTGATATTAAGGACACCACAACTGCACAAAATATTCCAAGTGAGGTCTCATGAGAGCAAAGTAGAGGGTCAGGATCACCTCCCTCGATACGCTGGTCACACTCCTTTTGATGCAGCACAGGATATGGTTGGCTTTCTGGGCAGCAAGAGCATACTGCCAGCTCACGTTCATTCTCTCATCAACCAACACCCCCAAGTACTTCTCCTCAGGGCTGCTCTGAATCACATCTCCGCCCAACCTGGAGCTGTACCTACAATGCTCTGACCCAGGTGGAGGACTTTGCACTTATCATGGTTAAGCTTCATGAGGTTGTCATCAGCCCACCTCACAAACATGTCAATGTCCCTCTGGATGGCATTCCTTCCCTCCAGGGAATCAACAGAACCACAGAGCTTGGTGTCATCAGAAAACTTGCTGAGGGCATACTCAATCCCACTGTCCATGTCACTGGCAAAGATGTTGAACAAGGCCGGTCCCAACACTGATCCCTGAGGGACACCACTCATTACTGGTCTCCAGCTGGACATTGAGCCATTTACCACAACTCTTTGCATGTGGGCATCCAGCCAGTTCTTTATCTATCCACCAAGTGGTCCACCTATCAAATTGATGTCTCTCCAACTTAAGAGACAAGGATGTCATGTGAGACAGTGTTGAATGCTTTGCACAAGTCCAGGTAGATGATATCACCTGCTCTACCTCTGTCCATTCAGTTCCATATCCCCATCATAGAAGGCCATCAAATTCGTCAGGCAGGATTTCCCCTTAGTGAAGCCATACTGGCTGTCACCAACCACCTTGTTTTTTTATGTGCCTCAGCATGCCTTCCAGGACAATCCTCTCCAAGATTTTGCCTGGCACAGAGGTGAGGCTGACTGATCTGTAGTTCCCTGGCTCATCCATTTTCCCCTTCTTGAAAATGGGGGTTATATTTTCCTTTTTCCAGTCATCTGGAACTTCACCTGACTGCCATCATTTTTCAAATATGATGGAGAGTGGCTAAGCAACTTCATTTGACATCTCCTTTGGGACCCGTGGATGGATTTCCTCAGGTCCCATGGACTTGTGTACGTTCAGGTTCCTAAGGTGGTCTCAACACAGATCCTCTCCTACAGTGGGCCCAAGGTCCCTGCATTTGCCTTCCAAGACTTGAGTGGTATGGTCAGAACATTTTCCAGTGAAGGCTGAGGAAAAGAAATCGTTAAGAACCTCCCTGTCCTCTCAGTACAGTCCCTCATGAAGAGACCCCCCCCAGCATCCTATAGGCTGCCTTCAGATACTGCAAGGCTGCTGTGAGGTTTCCATGCAGCCTTCTCTTCTCCAGGCTGAACAGCCCCAATTCTCTCATCACAGGCTGGCACAATTTTTGTTTAAAAATCTATTCTTGTTTCACACCTATATTCTTGACCCTTGATCTGGATCAGTACGAGATTTATTTCTTCTCTGTTTTTAGTACTAATATCCATCTTTGCTATAGCCTATTTGCCATCCTCTCTGGTAAGATCTTGTCAAACAAGCCAACAGGAGGCTGTGACAGCTGCAGGCATCCTCATCTCATCCTGTCCTCCTCCGTTTTTCTTTAAGTAGGAACAAATTCTCTGAAAATGAAAAAAACACCTAGTTATATTTGAAACTATCGCCAATGGTCAATTGAAATATCAACAACAGTTATTAACTTGATCCCTGTACCTAACTTTTCTGAGTCACCTTGAGTGTTACATAGCATCCATGGAAGACACTTTAATATTTCTGAGACTATTAAGAGGTAATGTTAAAATACCACCAGATTCTTCTTCCACTACTCAGCCAAATTTGAATATGAATGCTCATTAACAAGTTATTCTTGTGGGTCTTTCTTGTGGAATCATTTTCTGTCTTTGGTTTTGTCATTGATTCATTTCTTCCTCCACTTTGTAAGTTTAAAAGCCAAAGTGGAAAGATACATAGACTCTAAACAGGATGAACTATTTTCCTACATTCTCTCCAATGTGTCGAATATATGTGTGGTCTCTGTAGAAAAGGTGTTAGTAAAGACTAACACACAGTTGCTGTAGTTGCTTACAGACTTCTAGAATAAAAAAAGAAGATAGACTTTATGTTATGCTTCTGAAGATACTGATATTCCTGTCAAACATATCTAGACTGATTCCTAAACCTAACCAAGTTCAGCGCCATAATAAAGCACTTTTATCTCTAAGAGCACACTCCACAGAGGAAAAGTAGCATGGAGAAGAAATACATTACAATAGACTGGTATGCAGAGTTCTTTGAGGAACTGTGTTATTGTTGAATTAGTCCAGCTCTCCTCTCTGTAGTGAAAAATAAGGGTGAAAAAGCATTGATGATTGGTTGATCTGCACAGAAGACAATATTAGGAATACAGAGGGAAATATGTTGAGTACAAATATGTTGATTTAACAGTAATGAAGGTGGATGAAGTTTCTGGGAAGAATTAGTTGTTATTGTCTGGTCCTGTTGATGACTAGCGATTTCATATTGCTAGAAAAGCAATCCATTTTGAATACTTTTGAAATTTTTAAATAATACTAATATTAGAAAAAAATAAAATGAAAAAGAAGAAGCAACCTAAACCTCAGCAAGAGCTAGCCATGCTTTCAGTATCATCTATTTGTAAGCCATTATTACCTTTTGCATTACCCACATCTTGAAATTCATAAAATATCCCCAACTCTATTTTATCCTATACATGTCTCAGAAAAGAAAACCTTTGCATTTTCACTGGTATGTTTTTAATTCATAATTAAAAAGATAAAAACTAAATTACCAAGCCATATGCATTTTTATTCTTCATTTCTTTTTGTTTGTTTTTGCAACTTAAGGTACCTGGAGAAGGCTGGTCTTGTTAATTACTTACAGTGATTTTTTTTCCTGAAAGTTAGGATGATTTAAGGATGATCAAATGGGTTGGAAAATAGTGGTAGCAGAGGAATGGAAAGAACACTTTGAGTGTTTGTTTTCTGAGGTGTTTTTTTGGGGGGGTTAGTTTTGGTTTCTTTACTTTTTTTTTTTAACAGTATGAAGGATGGGAATGAATTTGCTCAAATGACTTTGAGCCTCAAAACAACTGATAAAATTTTTCTTCCTTTTTTGTCTTCTGTATTTCTTTTTTGTTTTTCTCTTCTGTGTCGAGTAAGAGTGTAACAAGTAAAATTTATTTGGAAAGAAAAAAATATGAGTCAGTGAAAGAAATGAAACTGCATGGTAAGAATAGTCTGAAAGTGAAAAGCTAAAGGAAAAAAATTTGTGTTATTGACACT
Organism: Forpus xanthops; assembly: GCA_032466535.1. Taxonomy (NCBI): domain Eukaryota; kingdom Metazoa; phylum Chordata; class Aves; order Psittaciformes; family Psittacidae; genus Forpus; species Forpus xanthops. The sequence goes on along the minus strand of JASSUY010043843.1, from coordinate 8,367 downwards.
ACAAAATATTGGGAAAGCCACTAGAGGGAAATGCTGTCATTTTCATATTTCAGGGTTTTCATTTCACTTTGACGAAAATTGATTAACATCCAACTTTCCCAATACCGTAAGGCATTTCATACATTGTCATTTTCAAGGGACAAGTAATTTCAAAAGTCAACAAGTTTAAAGCTGATATTTGAAAGTGGAGGTAGTTCTGTGAAAACTGAAGAGTGGTCCGATGACTACAGTGGTATACTGCGATTCAGAGATCATAGTTTTGCCATAGACTGTCTGATCTTGGACAAGGTATTTGATCTTTATGCTGCATTTCCTCATCAGTTGTCATGGTTCAGCAGTAGCAGTCATTTTTCTCCTTCTTGCTAGCTGGTGCAAGGCTGTGGTTTTGACTTTCAGCTTGGGAAAAGCACTGATAACACCAGTGTTCATAGTTGTACCTTAGAATGTTTAGGCTGGCAAAGGACTTTCTGAGTTTCATGCTCTGCCAGAGAGAAGGGGAAGCCGGGAGGAAGCTGGGAAGAAGCAGAGACAGAGCACCTAACCCAAACTGACCAAAGAGGTATTCCATACTGCAGCATGTCATGCCCAGGATGCAAAAATGAAGAGCAGAGACCCGGAAGGGGGGGGAGGGTGAACTGCTTGGTCAAACTTGGCATCAGGTGGTGAGCAGTTGTATTCTCTTTCCTTATATTTCTATTGTCATTATTATTGGTGGTAGCAGTAGTGATTTGCGTTATACTTTAGTTACTAAACTGTTCTTATCTCAATGTGTGGGAGTTGCATTCTTTCGATTCTCTCCCTCACCTCCCCGGGACTAGGGGAAGAAAGAGGGAGGAGTGAGTGAGCAAAACTGCTTGAGGGCCTTAAACCATGACATCAGTAAAATGGGAAAGTATAGAATTCACCAGTCTCAGAGGAAACTGTGAGAATAAATACATCAGGACAAAGGTCAGGAAAAAACAGTTTTCATTTAGGCATACAAAACTGGTGATTTGAAATGTCATTGAGGTTCAACACTTGAAACAATCTGTACTAGATGCTTATGTAGCTTTATGTCTTATGCAACTTTAAATCATTGGATCTCCAAATAGCTGCAAATAGCTATGAAAAATCTTCAGCACTCATAAAGCACTAATGTAGAATTTTCTGCAGCTATCAAATTTCCACTATATACTGCGATTAAAAAGATTCACAGAATATTAATATGTATGACCAAATCTCTAAATGGAATTGAATAATATGTTAAGATACTAATAATTAATACCCTAATAACTCTGAACAGAGATATTATATAAAATGAGGGAAAGTGTCTCTAGATAAAGTGAAATAAAAATTGCATTAGGAGTTTGTTTCTGTGCACTTGTCAAACATGTACATTGTCTATAATTAGAACCCATAATTTCTGATAAATTCTAAAAAGCCATCGAGTTATACACCATTAATTCTAGTCACATGTTAGGTAATGGACTATAAAGACCTGGTGGGTTTTTGTAGAAGCAGGGCGATGAAACATGGCTTTCCATACTTACAGTAAATACCCCTAATAGCAGTGTTCTGGAAGATAACATGGAAGAATTGTACACTTTGTAAGGTGATGAACTAATCAGAGAACTATATGTCAGGAAAAAAATCAACCCAAACCAAAACAAAGTGAAACAGCTAAGCTACCTAGCAAGTGTTCAGCAGCCCTGCCTGCTTTTCAAGCCATGTGTTCATTGTCTATATAGACCATGGTGTTTCTACTAGAGCTAGGAGCACTCTTATTTTTACATCTATATCTGTGTCTGCGCTCTCTTTTTGCCAGTCAATGTTAAAATACAGCTGTGTGAACTATTACATACAGAAATTAATCTTGGAAGATTTTGGTGCATGTTTAAATTAAGCACCTTAGTTTTGTGTCATTCTGTGGAATTATGTGAGTTTTAAGTGTATAATACTGATGTCAGGGAATTTAGCCTTACATAACACAAAACATATTTATGGTCATGAAAGTATTCCAGAGGGTTTTTTTCTTATTTTATTTTCACTGCATCTGGTTTTCAGCTCCTTATTTCATCTCTAATTTGAAAGCTTTTCTGCTGCCAGTCTGAAGGCACGTACATCTGATCAAAACCAAGGTATACATCAGTACTACCCCATGAATCACCAGCAGCTTTGCCAGGCAAATGCTCTTACTTTGTAGCCTTTATGATTCTGGATAAGGAAGACCTAGATAAGGAAAAACTTTGAGTGTGGCATGGGTGGTAATCACTAAACTGTACTTGAAAGTCAAGGTAATCTTTAATGTTTGCTTAAACAAAAAATGGCACAGGTAAAATATTGCATATTTAGCTTGATACTATAAAAATAATTAGGTAAGTATTGAAAATTGTACTTTAATATCTTCCCCCCCCCGTGGTTTTAATACTAAGAATTAAAAAAATATTAAAGTTTTCAAGTATGACTACCCAGTGATTTTAAATTACAGACATTCATGAGCAAAAAAATGTGTTTCAAGACACAAGATTTGCAGCAAAGCATGACCAATTCAGCAAGAAATATGTATAAGCCTAACAAATGTTTTACAACTGTCTGCTGCTATTGTAAAAGGCCAAGAATATATGAAACATACTGAAATTCTGGTGTTCTCAACATAAGGACATGAAACTTTTGGAGCAAGCCCAGAGGGCCATGAGAATGATTAGGGAGTTGGAACATCAGCTGTAAGAAGACAAGGTGAGAAAGTTGGGGCTATTCAGCCTGGAAAAAAGAAGAGCGTATGGAGATCTCATAGCAGCCTTCCAGTATCTGAAGGGGGCTTACAAGGATGCTGGAGAGGGACTCTTCATCAGGAACTGTAGCAAAAGGACAAGATGCAATGGGTCTAAACTTAAACAGGAGAAGTTCAGGTTAGATATAAGGAAGATTGAGTATTGTTTCTCCACCTGTGAACTGGGAAATGCTTACCGCATGTCAGAAATATGTATGTGCCAACATCTTATTGCATAGAACAGACACAATAAATATGTGCTGGGCTCAAATGTAGTAGGTTAGAACTTGTACTGTCAATGCTGTTGCCCCAGCTCAGACCAAAGGTCAAAATTATATAGGGGACTCTTGACAAGTCTTTATTGTCTGCATTTTGTTCTGATAAATCCACTGATACATCATTATTATATTGATGAGCAGTGCAAGCATGATCTTAGAGTAATGATACCGTGAACTTTTCTAGTGGTGTGTGTATTAGTCCATTTTTGCATGCCTGTCCCCCTTCTGCCTCTGGGAAAGATAGTTTGCTCTGTGCTCTATTGACTTCTTGACTGCAGTAAAGCCTGCTAATGAACTGAGTCAAAGCCCCCAGATAACTTCACATTTACCAAAACCAGATGCTGAGTATCTGTGGCAGAGATAAAGCAATTATACAAATGTGAGTGGTGCCTTGTCTTCTAAACCACTTGTGCCCTCTAACCATTCAGTTTCAACCATTCATTTACAAAATTTTTGTACTTCCTATAAAGCAGAAGCAGAACACATTTAGAACTGGAAATTGCAGTAAAGATTTTTTAAATGACATTATCATCTTAAGAGTCCTTATTGCTCTGTCCACTCTGTGAAAATGTAAGCTTTTCATTTTACCATCACATTGGAGAAGGAAAAAAACCCAGATCTAATATATTTTTGTGGTTTCTGTCAATGTTCAAGATGTCTATCTGAATTCTCAGCACGCTTCTTTGCCTGTTTTAACACCTCCTTATGCTCTCTGTCCTGTGGATTGTGAATGCCACTTATGTGCATAATATAGCACTTTCATAGTTTTTAACTGTCTGTACTTTTATGAGCTGGCTTTTAAGAAAACTGAGAATTACTCGTTATTTGTTCTGTATTTGTGTTATAGTATCTATGTTTAGTCAAGCCACTTAATCTGGTACTTGACCATTCCTATTCTACCATGGCATTTTCCATTGCTTTTATCTAGCTCAGCTGTCTAAAAATATTTCTAACTTTGTGTCCTATGGAAAAGGGAAACTTTCTGAGCAAAATACTGATGACATCTAGAATCAGTGGGAAAACTCTGATGAGCTCCATGATTTTTGTTTGTTGTTTGTAGTTCCAGGTTTTTGGTCAATTGCACCAGGTTCTTTCTTATGTGCTTATTTGTAATTATAAAATTTGATTATTTTAGTTCACCTTCAGTATTCCACATTCTCCCATCTTTTGTCACTTATGTATTCCAAATGATTTTTCGGCTTTCCTGCTTGTTGGGTAGGAATGAAAACATTGGGTAGCATAAAAACATGGTATTTGCAAAAAGCCACATAACACCCAAGTTTGAGAAGCTCCTCTTCTTCACATTTTATCGCTGTAATTGGCACCAAGAAGTGGAATGTATACCAAAAAGATCTAAATTTGTTTTCCTTGTCCATAATTCTGTTGTAGCTGGCTGCTGGTTTTGTCTGTGTGCCTTTGAATACTTTACTCTTTGATGCTGATAAACTGGTTGTATATGGTAGTGACAAGTGGGCTGTTCTATTCCATTGCAATGCAACACTATATGTTGACACTAACTGACCAAAAAAAGCTGCACTTTTGCCCTTTAATTTATTTGCCCTTTCTTATCCTTCTGTTGCAATCTGCCTTTTTTTTTTTTTTTTTTTTTAGCAACATGACTCAGTTTCCCATATATTCAGTATCTTGTAAAAAGAAGTGCTTCTTTAACTTCCATTTATTCCATCCTTTTGTCACATATGGCTCTAATTTCAGGGCACTATTTCCATCTGACTCAAGCTTTTGATTTAATTTTCTTGATTGTATCTATTCATAGTATGTTTAATGTTTCCGCCTTTGAATTATCATCTAGGAAATTCCCACATACTTTTTATTTAATTATTTTTCTTCTTTATTTTTTCATCTTAAAAATGTGAAATGACCTTCACCATCTTTTCAACTTCTGTCACGTATGTACTTGTTTTTTAAAATATATTAATTTCTAATTTTTTTTAACTTTTTTTGCTTAAATTTGTCCTTCAGTTTCTTTCAACAGCCAAATATTCAGGTTAGTTAACTTGGTCAAACTAGTTAACTAAATCAAGTTAGTTAATTAATTTTGATTAAAACAGCATGCTCAACTTCTTCTTTTATTTTGTTAGATGTAATCAAGTGAGACATATTCAGTTTTTAATTGGGATATTACCCCAGGTATTTCTGTGTATTTTAAAATGAGGGCATAAAGGCTTAGATGAAAAGCGGAATGGAATGCACATATAGACTGCAGTCTATACAAATGGACTTCAAGTAGATTATAAGAAGACTTTAAGTAGACTGACTACTCAGTTGTGTTCTTATAAGCTCTTATATTTGAGACAAAAGTGGACCTTAATATTAAGAAAGGTATGCAACAATATGTTAGAGTGCAGAAAAATTATTTTCTTATTCAGTTAACAGTTGTTTTCCCCTTACAATTAATTGGAGAAGTCTTTGCTTAAATACAATCAGAAATCTCATGAAAGATGAAAACCTAAATTCTAAACATAGTCATGTTGAAACCCAGTTGAAATCAAGAAGATTATAATTATTGATATTACTATAATTTGGATACTTGGGGACTGTTTTCTCCACTGAGAGGTGAAGTTAGAAAAATATGGTTCAAATTTGGGATTTTGGCTTCCCCTCATCATAGCTTCAAAATCAAGCACTCATCCAGGACCATTACTCCATGAGAATCAAATTTCTGAAACACGGTTTGAAGAAAATATTTCCCTGAAAGAATTCTTGAATTCTTGACTAGTCCGAGCTGGTGATATTGGTTGGTAGTGCAATGTTTCAGAGACCATGAATAATGTTAATACCTACAACCAGAAAAGGACCTATTGTAGCACAGAACAAATGGACTAAAAAGACAATTCAGTTCTTATCCAAACTAGTTCAATCAATCTCATATCTGTCTACTGCCTGAAGTTCATGCTTTAGGATTATCTAAAAATTATGTTAAAATCTAAAACAGAACAGTGTTATCTGTATTGTTACAGCTTTCAGTACCTTTCTGCTGGCCAGACTCATTGCCTGGCTTTATCAATTGATTCCAGATAGATTTTATTTAAGATATGAATGAGGGTTGGCCTTAGAAAGTTTCTTGAGCTTTTCATGTGTGGCAAACTATGAATTTCACTAGTGTTCTGGCATGTTGAAGGCAAATTTCCACTGAAAACATAATTCCATCCATGGGACCAGTTTTTCCCATAGCAAATTGTAGCTAAGTTACCCACTACAAATACCAAGGAGCTGCAGCAACATAAAAGACTGCTGAAGGCAGTCTCCTGCATAACTTGGTCATTAGTCCCTTAAATGGTGGAGGAATTCTGCCCTGGAACTGGATAAACTCTACTGTACTTAGCAGTATTTGTTATAGGAGTTGAAATTTACTGTGAAGTCATTAAAGAGTGAAGAAACAAATTAAACTCTCAACACCATACTGTATTCCTGGAAAATGCATCTAAAATATTTCCAAACTAAGTGAAGGATTTAGGAGAGTCCCCTCTCCCCATTCCTCTCCTAAAAATACTGTGCCAGTAGCCTGAGGTTTTTCACTGTCTGGTGGGCTAAATAATGAAAGATTTATTTGTCATATTAAATGAGCCTCTTCAAATAAATAACATTGTAATATATAAAAACAAATGTATGTTTGCTTTGCTCCCTTTCCCCATGCTGCTTATTCCCTCTTTTTTTTTGTGCCCAATTTTCATTCTGAGAGCTATATAGTACTCAAAATATTATAATCCCTTCTGGCAAGAGAACAGAAACATGGTTTCTTTTGCAGTTTATTACTTTTTCCCTTTATTTATTTTTTTAATCAATCCATACGAATTCTAGATGACTCAAGCCTATTTTAGGAACTGTAGGTGAGATATATTGTGGGTCTAGTTCTCCCATACTCCTATATGACTTAAACTGTGTATTTAGATCCCTTGTGCACAGTTAAAATTAAAAGTACAGTATGTACCTAGTTAGTATTTTGAAAATTAATCCTTTTTGTTCTTTGATAGCTATTAAACAACTACCTTCTTTAGGTTTGTGTATACAGAATGTTTGGACATATTCTATTAAAAAATAATAAAAACTAAAATAAAACAAAATGCTCTCCTTTTCATTAAGAAGCCTATTCTTATGCCAAAAAAAAAAAAAAAAAAAAAAAAAAAGAAGAAAATTTAAGTCCCGTCTTTTCAGCTAATCTATATAGATATTTTTTGGGGTAGTTTCTACTTTCCCAACAGTCCAGGCCAGTCAATGAGATCTCATCTGTAATCAATAGAGGAAGGCAACCTATTGCATTTTATACTATAATTTCACAATCAATTTGCAGTGGCAGCATTTGGCACTGATGCCAAGAGAAGTGTTTCTATCACTCCCCTTTCACCTCCTTGCCATTTTCCCTTCCCTAGGGAAGCTCTGTACAGCTGCACCATGAACAAGGTCAGAGAACTGATCATGCTTAAAACTAACATGGCAAAACCCCAGCTGTTTAGTTTAAACGAAGGTAAGTGCATGTGCTGACAGAAGGGAGGAATAGAGCTGAAGAACAGTGAGATTGCCCTGCCAGCTTAATCTCCTTTAAACTGATTGTGAAACTACATCATTGCATACTTAACTTCGAAAACAGATAGCTGCCTATGAACATGATCATTTTTATCCTTTATCAAAGGTGCTTGAATGACTACTATACCTTTTTAAGTATTAGGCAGTTTGCTTAAAGGTCAAAGAAATTAGTTTCCTCGAACTGATTTACATGAGTATAGTAAAAGATAGCACTCCTTAATTATCTTCATGTGCGACTGAAAAGATACTCATTTTAATCAGCTCACCTGCATGACCTGTATTACTATATTTACTTTATTTCGTAGAATCACAGAATCATGGAATCATAGAATAGTTAGGGTTGGAAAGGACCTTAAGATCATCTAAATCCAACCTCCCTGCCAGGGGCACGGACACCTCCCACTAAACCATGTCACCCAAGACTATGTCCAACTCAGCCTTGAACACTGCCAGGGATAGAGTATTCACAACTTCCCTGGGCAACACATTCCAGTGCTTCACCACCCTTACAGTAAAGAGTTTCTTCCTCAGATCCAATCTGAACTTCCCCTATTTAAGTTTGAACCTCCCTATCACTACAGTCCTGCATGAAGAGTCCCTCCCCAGCATCCCTATAGGCCCCCTTCAGATACTGGAAGGCCTCTATGAGGTTTCCACGTAGCCTTCTCTTCTCCAGGCTGAGCAGCCTCAATTTTCTCAGCCTGTCTTCATATGGTAGATACTCCAGTCCCCTGATCATCCTCATGGACCTCCTCTGCACTTGTTCCAACAGTTCCGTGTCCTTTTGATATTAAGGAC
>JASSUY010043840.1:4175-21535 GCA_032466535.1 Forpus xanthops | reverse complement strand
GATCATCCTCATGGCCCTCCTCTGCACTTGTTCCAGCAGTTCCATGTCCTTTTTATGTTGAGGACACCAGAACTGCAGACAATATTCCAAGTGAGGTTTCACGAGAGCAGAGTAGAGGAGCAGGATCACCTCCTTATAAACCTATCAAGGTAAGAATGGTGCTATGTGATTTGAAAGTAACAAATAGGTTTGAAGAAAAGCCAAAGGAAGTGTTGTATGCAACTGTTGCAGTCTGTAGGGCATAGGAAACAGATTATAGTGTAGAATAAGCAAAGGCATAGAAGTAAAAAGAAAAATACCTTTGGTGTAGTAAAGGTTCATTTTATTGGGATAACTGGATAATTTTTTAGTAAAATAATTAGTTGATGAAGGAAATTGAGTAGATTTAGTCTGTGCTTCATAGAAAGATTCAGTATAGTATAATATAGCAAGTAGGATGTATAATGTAAAGAATTGCTGGTGGGAAATAACAGTGGATTGTGTTGAAAGAAGGACTATAAAGCTGGAAGTTGGCTATAAGTAGAGCCCACCCATTTAATCATTGGATCATAGAATAGTTAGGGTTGGAAAGGACTTTCAGATCGTTTCAACCCCCCTGCCATGGGCAGGGACGCCTCCCACTATACCATGCCACCCGAGGCTCTGTCCAACCTGGCCTTGAACACCACCAGGGATGGAGCATTCACAACTTCCCTGGGCAGCCCATTCCAGTGCCTCACCACCCTTACAGTAAGAACTTTTTTAATGTCTTTTGCATAGTCCTATTTAGCATATAAATAAAAGTTGCTGGTAACCCTTAAATTTGGAGGAGAACAGGCATATCCTATAGGAAGAATTGTGTAGTTTGGATTGAAATAATAGAAATATCATAACATCTGGCATATGAAGGGCAAGATTTTTCACTTTAAAATTGCTGTGAGTTTTCTGCTGTGAACTAGAATGTCAGAAATGACAGAAGAGAAGATCTGAGATTCAGAGTAGTACGAATCTACCCCCATGATGCATCATGAAGATAAGTCCAGTTCTAAACTACATGATGTGGGTTACTTTATCAAAGCAAGTGATATATCAATGTGGACATACGAGGTTTTGGTCATACCTTGTTTGGACTATTTTTAAGTAGTCAAATGGGGTGAATTTAAAATAGATACAAAGTGGGGTTCTGAAAATGGTCATAGATACAAAAACCCTGTTTTGTCAAGATAATAAAACCAAGTTTGCTTCATCTAGAAAAATAGCAAAAAAAAAAAAAAAAAGGAGACTGTAAGTGAACTAACTTTGGAGTAACTGAGAAATAAAAATGCTTAAGACAACAGTGTTGCTATGGAATGATTAGATATAAACTGGAAATTAACTTGCTATGAAAGAAGGTTTCTAACCAATGGAGGAATGAATTTCTTCTCTTACAAGTAGCAGGGCCGAACATTTCAGTAAGATTTAATATGGAGGTTGTTCAGATTATGAAAAGGATTCTATGATGTTTCTTGGTTGTCACACATGACTGCAACTGATGATCAGAATTCTAGAAGAATAGTGTGTAGTTCCCCAAACATTTCAATAGTGGAATTCAGCCATTAGGATGATTTTTCATCATCATTGTACAAAAACAGTTGCGTACCATGGCTATGGTATAGCTTTCTGTTTCAGAAAACCTTGACTTTAGCATGAAGTGTGACCCTGTTACAACATGCATTGTGGCTTTATGTGTATGTTCATATCTGTGAAAGAGTTGTGTATACAGATGCACATAAATAATGTTTATATGAAAATGTAAAACTGCATTTGACTATGTTGTTTCTTGTGGGATTGTGTTTGCATTTAGTAGCTTTCAATCAAAACTTGTGTTTGAAATGTAAGTTACTCAATTTTTTTGTTTGTTTTGGAAGTAACATCTTTCTTTTTCCAACGTTTTCAGGTCTTGCCATTGCTTCATATCAGAAGAACCTACCAGTGAATGTACATACCGGAAAAGTCATAAGTATTCAAGAAAATTATATAAACTGAAATGTAAAACTTAATAATTACACATGTAACAATGTAGAAATATGCCACTTTTTTATTTTTAATTGACAAAGTAATTAACTGAGAAGCAACATATGTATAATGTAAGAAAATGGTCATTAAACAATTTTAATTCTGAAGATGAGAGTTCTGGTATGTTCTGTGCTGACAGAATTCTACTTGTCAAGAAGGGATTGATGTTCCTTCCCATGCTTGGAGAATGACCTATTGTCAAGAGCAAAATACTTATATGATTGCATAAGGATTTAAGTTTAGTATAAGAGCAGACACATTGCTGAAGAACAATTATCAGTACAGCAGTAAGTGAAGTTTGGTGATTGTATGTAGGACAGTGAGAATTTTGAGAATAAAATTTGATTAAGTTGGTAGTGTTAGAGCTGGTTCCAGGAATGGCATTGCTCGATCAGCATAATATAAAAACCTGCTGTCTAGTGTTTGTTTCTGATGACTGTAAAAAGTCGGGTATGGACTTAGAAGTTGTATGCAATGGCATACAGCATTTGAACATTAATACTGTTTGTGGGAATGATATATTTGACAGTGAAAGTTAATGGCAAGTGGTAGAGGATAAAGGGAAAATAGTTGAGTGTTTGAATAGCTTTTGTTGTAAAAATGAAAGTAATTGGTTTATTTTTGCAACAGAGATACCAGTTGAGCATGCATGTGGTTGATCCTTCCATCATCTTTCCGGGAGAAAGCATATGTAACTGAGTGAGGTTTGTTAACTTTAAAAGTGGTTTTTTAATTTATATGTGCACATATCTACATGTGTACCTATCCCTATCAAACTCTGAAATTTCTATTCCATAACACTGGAGCTCAGGTAAATGGTTGTAAAAATTGTTTTTAAACAGGCAAGCAAAACACAATTTTTCGTATTCTAGTTCTGATAAATAGCTAAAGCATTTAGTTGAAACTTTCAGTTGAGAATTATGTCTGGTGTGAAAAGAGTTATCCCAAGTGGTTCAAAGAGTAAGTAATTAAAAAGATGTCATAATGGAAAATTTTCAAGTACTATGACTGCCAAAGGCCTTATCAGTCTTTTACAACTTATGTAGCCAAATATATATGAGTATGTGGTTATTATATGAATTTTTGTTGTTTTAAAATGTGTAATGTGTTTCTGTGAATGAATGACAGAAATGGGGCTGGATGGTAAATGGTGAAATCCAGTTAATTTTAGATGCTATATTTTTTTCCTGTCTGTGAGTCAGACTACATTCTGCCGTGTAATCTGACTTATGGGAGGCATTCCTCATTCATGCATCAAAGTGAAAGAAGCCTCAGTCAAACATGTGGCTCACAAGCAGCCATCTGTTATCCAAAAAGAGTGTCACCACAAGACTGAACTTAAAATATTTTAAGATTACAGGTGGCGGGGATCCATTAAATGCTTTGCCCATCTCTGTCAGTAATAGGTGAATGTGTCAGTTTCAAATGCCTCCTATTTTTTTGTATTAGGACAGTTACCTGTAGTTTAGAACTCTGTATTGTATAAATCTTTCTGTTCCTAATGAAGTAAGTATATATAACCTTTTATCACATCAAATAATTCTTTTTCCTTTTGGGGGTTTGTTCCTTTGAAATAATTTTCTAGAACAAATGATGTTAAGAAAGAAAGCATTTTGAGCTTCTTTCTTGCCTAACTTGAGCAAGTAAGGTAACACTTGTTTAGGTTTGTAACATTTGCTTTTGAGTCTTTCTGACTCCCAAAGAATTTCTGTTATTTTTATGTGAATTCCAGCCAATTTGCAGTGATCTTTCTTGTACTATGCCTTGAACTTACTGGTGAATTCCAGGCGTGATTGTAAAGAATTGGATGAATTCTTCATAATGAAGAATTTGCAGTTTATGTCCAGATAGAATTTTTTACTTAGTTTCACATGCCCATATGACCTCCTTGTGTAGGGCATAATTTGTTACTTCAGGGCATTAATGTTTGGTCCGCCAAAAAGGTTGAAGGACTTTGTTGATTGTCCACAAATAAAATGTTCTACATTCTGCTTTGCAGCAGAATACAGAGAAACCATTACCTTCCTGCTCCAGGATCCAGTGCTTCCAAGTTTGCAAGTCAAATCTAATTTTGTCTCTTTGTTGGTACTCTGTTAAAAATCTATTTCTAGTTTCTGCTTGCTTGTTATCCTTAGATCCTTTACAAACATATTTTACAAATATTATGCCTTGGGGTATTTCGTCCTACAAAATACATTCCAGAATCTGTTCCATAATATTTGTCTCAAGTCATTTGTGTAGTAGTAACTTGCTCTTTCTTGTACTCAGTCTCATTTTAGTGTTTTCTGACTGCATTTTGGCTGCACTAAATTACTTTGAGGTATGGTGTCCTCAAAGTTGTCCACATTGTGGCCTCTCAGGGATAAATGAAGATGTCAAATAAAACAAGGCCTCACAAGAGTTCTGTGGTATCACACATACAGATAGATTGCTACTTGTTTTTTATCTTGGATTCTTTTATATGCTGTCAATTTGCGTGTTTCTCGAGCCCTACAGCATTCACTGTTTTCCTTAAGCTTCAGAATTTTTACGCAGTCGTTGTGTCTTTGTAGCTCTCATTCAGCATTGCAGTCTATCCAGTGCATTCTCAGTGTTTTTTGGGGTTTCGTGAGAGCACCAAATGCTTTCCTATAATAGAGTTATGTAGCATCTAAAGATTTCCATTGTATTGTGCATTTGTTCTGGATTTTGGGGAAAGTGGTGGTGTTTGGTTTATTGTAAATTAAATATTGCCTAGTAGTCTGTTGTCCTCTGCGACTAACATTTCAGGCTTGCTTGGCCTGAATTGAAGTCTAGCATAGTTTAGAATTTCAAAGGTAGTACTTTTATCTAGAGTTTGGTAGTCATAATTTTATGACTACTGAAACCTATTTTCAAAAATGTTCACTTGCAGAACACTTTTGCTAGGGTTTTTTGTTCAGTATTCACATTGAAAGGAGGATGTTATAATATTAATATATACTGAGATTTTGTAAGAATAACAACAACAATACTAATCCTAATACTAATATAATTACCAATTTTAGTAGAATATACTAATGGATGACACTGAAAATGCAGGCCCTGTCAGCACACAGATCTACCTCAACAATTTTGGAGTCTGGCCAATAAAATTAACTTCCATGCTAGTGTATTGATAATTTTATATCTTAAAGCGTGAGATAGGTACACTTGGAGATATATACTTGGGAAGAAAACAGATTTATAGAGTAGATCTGCTAATCTAATGTGGTATGTTAATTAAAGGTAGGAAAGATTGACAGGACAGACACTGTGAATCTGTTTTCAGATTCTTCAGAGGGAAGTTATGTATGTTGCTTGCAGACTTCCAGTCAAGTACAGAAATTGGATAAATTCTCTCTGGAAGCTGCGCAGTTAAGTGACTGAGAGTGAATCCTGTTATGATACAATGCGTGTTTCCTGCTGTCTGTTGAGTAATCTTGCGGCTGCTTTAGTTAGAAAATACTTGTTTTCATCCAAAAGAAGGAACTTGATGACTTGCCTAATAAGATTAAACAACACAGCCCCCAAAATCTGTAAAGTATTAAGTACTATGCCATATTCCAGTCTCCCCACCCACTGCACCTCCACCTTCCTTTTCCTATGCTACTTTCTAAGCTATTTTGGAGAGATAGTATATTTGGGGAATCAGTAGCTGTTTTTTCTGAGGACAGGAATTAGGCTTTTGACCCTTTTTTTTTTTTTTTTTTTTTTTTCTAACAAGTAGCGTGTTTGCATTAAGGCCATGCTTTTTTCAAAGAAAATTATTATTGAGTGAAAGTACTAATAGGGGAAAATAGGAGATTATTGTGCTTCAAAAATAACTTTGAAAGCGTCTCAGATTGTTCAAGAGAAGGAAGAGAGCCTTCCAAGAAGTGATCACATTCTCACACTCAGCTTTAAACACATTCTTTATCTTTAAAAGGAAACAGAAGAGAATCAGTTAGTAAATCAAATGTAGTTGTGGACTCCTCTGCAAATCAGTGTAATTTTAAAATAAGGCATTAGGACTGGACATTTGAAACAAGAATTGTCAGTGCCAAGACCTCTTGTGCTTTGAGAAAAACGGGTATGCCTTTCATTAAACAGTACCTTTCCTGCATCCCATTTGATTTTCTTCATCATTGTCTAAAGGTAGCAGCTATGGTGTCTATTCTGGATGAATCCCTAGGTACACATTAAAAGTCAGACTACATTTTTTATACTGCAAGGAATAAGCTTTTAAAGTCATGGTAAGATTTAGGTGGGTTTATAGGCATTTGTTTGAACAGGAAATTGAATTTAATACCAGAAAATCTCCACTTTTTCTTAGTTGTTGTTTGAGGAAAAAAAAAAGTGCATGTTTAAAGACCACATGTCCTACCTGAAACTTTTTAAACCTGTTTTGTGATAAAGATCACTATCCTAGTTTCTCTCTATCATACCAGCACAGGATTGCTAGTCAGTTCCCTTTCTTCTTTTCCTGACTGGCACAGAATTGCTTTTTGCCTGGAGTACTTCAGTAATTAATTATTTTAAACAAACTAATAGCAACCGCATTTTTTAGGCATATCCAGAGTACCTTTATCTTTTACACAGTTTGAAAGTATTAGTATTTTTTTTTAATTAAATAGTTCTGTTTAGAAGTAGATTTCACTCAGATAAAAAGAAAACATAGCAGTAGTTGTCAAAAGGGATAAAGTGCACTACCTGGAAACATACCCTTTAGTTCTTTTGACAGAAAAGGAGAGGAATGAGCATGTTATAGGTACAGCTTTTCTGTAAATATTCTGTTGTTGTAAGCACAGTTTATGTTTGTCTCTTCAGTAAAACAAAAACTCTTTAAGCTTATTTTAATCATGTATAAAATGATGACACTGCTGCTTCAAAGGTTTAACAATTTTAAATGATTTAGTATGAACTGTACTATGACACTAGAATTTATAATTTTCTCCTTGACTTCTTTGTAATGTTCCATAACATATATTACATCTATACTGTGAAATAAAAAAACATCTAGAGAGAAGGTTGTGTTCCTCTGCCTCCAAATGCTATCCCCTGAGCAGCGTGGGAGCACTGTTTCAGATGGTACTAGTTGTTTATGGGCCTGCATGCTGGCAGCTTAACAGCGTGGGTGATGGGCAGCCTGGTGTTAAAGTTTGTTCCTTGGTACCATTTTACTAAACAGAGCAGCAGTGTCTCAGATAAGGTTCTTTAAAGGTGCCAGTTTGCTAAATTCATAACAAGACCTTTAGGGGTATTCAGTTCCCCTGATTTCTTTCTTTTCTAAGCACTTGAAATATATTGACTACTTTTCATAACATCCGGATAAATGAGTAATAAGGCCCTCTGCTTAAAACTCCATAGTCCCTGCACTCTACTATGTATGCAGGCTGTACAATTCTGATTTTGTGAAAAAGCATAACCAAGCCAAGGAGATTAAAGCTTCCTCATTCTTTTTGGCCTCCTCAGCACTGATTGGCAAAAACTCAAGCTGGAGGTAAGACATGCTTCACACGCAACCACTTGCTGATAGGGGCACTGTCTTAGGAGACAAGAGAAGCTAGTTTGGTTCCCTTTGCGCGGTGGAAAGCCTAGAATCGAATCTGCTATTGCCTCTTCATCTGCTCTTGAATAATGGAGTGCCCTTACATAGGGCTTGCAACAAAGGTATATGTCCCAGAGGAGGAGATAGCCTTGACCTCTGCCAAGACTTAGTTCTAAAAAAACTCTTAGGCAGCAGATGTAAATTTTTGCCTGATGACTGACCTAAATTTCACCAGGGAGAGAGACAGACTGAACAGCTATAAATGGCCTTCTACAATCCACTGTCCAAGCTATCAGGAGTAGCTTTCTGATGAAGTCTTTTGAGTGTGCTGGAGTTCTGATGTGTTTCTGAGGCTACATAGTGCTGTTAGAGGTCTAAACTCTCTAGCTCCGTACATTCACCCATCTTTGTCATTTGGGTTGTGTGCAACTTAGTGAGAATAGCAGTGTTCTGCATGCTGTTTGCATGGCCGTAAGTGGGTACACAAAGGACAAAGTTCTAAAGGATTAGGGCAGCAGGTTTTGTATTTAATTATGCCTCTAACCCAACAAACGACTTAGGGTTTGCATTATTATATGTTCATAGTGTCTTAAATGGAACTACTCATATGAAAGAAATTATGGATGTAATTGCATGGAGGATTAGATCTTGGCAATCACCTTTTAGCTTATTCATACTGTAGCACTGTTGCAAATCAGATATCTCTGATGTTACCCTTTTTTCAGCTAAGGTAAAGAGGTATCTGAAACTGAATATTTTTCTATTTAATGGATTGCACTTCATTTCCATGCCTATCCAAATGCAGCACTTGTACAAAGGCACGTCACAGTTATTTTAACTGTTAATGGGAGTCACAATACATAGATTTTCAACACAGAAGGTCATGGGGCTGCAGTTTCACTGTGTGCAGTTTCACTGCTGCATTTGCACAGACAGATATTCAGACAGTTAATGGTAGCGCAGAATGCTTTAATGATTTTTATTTGCATCAAGCTGTTCTCACCTCTTCGGAACATTATGGATAAATAAAAGAGGCCTTTTGTTTGCTCTTCATGAAAGTTAACAGTGATTAAGTGGTGCTGAAGGAACCATCTCATGCTCTCATTAAAAAGAAGAGGCAACAAAAAACCAAAACCCAACAACAAAACTGCCCATCAAAGCTGACTTCAAAGTGACCTACTTCATTTTGATTTAAAATGGTAATTGAATAATTTATTTTACTGTTATGGACATTTTGTAACTCAAAACACAGAACTGGTCACACCTAACTGAAAATACAGAAATAGTTATTACATCAGACACCAAATACTCATAATTTGTTAGGGTACTCTTTATAGTGTGGAATTACAAACAAAGCTATGTACACTTAGATCGGTTTTTCTTACAAATGAATTCAGCAGTCAAATTTCCAAAGTTCAAACCTTCCTGGAACAGGGCATATTCTGATAAAGGTGCAGAGACTTTCACACTCTGTTGTCCCCTTGCAGCTCAGCATCAGCTTCTTGGGCTTCTCTGTTCCATGCGTCAGCCCCAAGCCCCCTTTCTGAAAAGAGCTCAAAGGAAGTTAGTATAGTTTCTGGCTATGTTACATTTTTTGGCATTTTCTGAAGGATTTAATGTTCAGTGTCTTTCAGTGTAATCTTGAAAAATAACCTGAGTGCTTCTTTGGAAATAAAACTCTGCTCTTAAGTGTCAGACTGATGATGCTTAAATTTTTGTTCCTCATTTATAGGCACACATCATAATTTCATTGCCCTGATTTAAGCATTAGCACTTTGGTGACAGTATTTTTTGCTTATAGTTTTCCAAATGTGTTAGAGTTTCAGCAACTTTACATGTCACATTGAGAAGCACAGACAAGACATTCTGTATCTCAAATACCCAGAATTCCAGTAGTGTCCGTTTAGGGACCAAAGGTTCAATGTTCCTGATAATAGCTAGGATGAGCAGGCTTTCAAGTACTTTGGTCTTTTGTTTTCAGTTAATAACTTCCAGTCCTTTTGGTTTCTAACCCCCTGACTTTGAGATAGTGATCTTGAGTACTTCTTGTGGCATTCAACTTCTGTCTCTAAGGCTAGGTAATTTAAATCAAGATACAGACTTTGACTTCATGTATTTGGAATACCCTCCGTTTTCACAGAATTAATAGGATATTTGGGGAACACAGAATATACAAATTCAGACCTGCTGAATACATGTTTTTTATGACACTTCTGCTTTGTATTGTCTTTGTAATTTGTCCAGTCTTTGACTGAGGGCTAATTAAGTTACTGAATTTACAATGAGAATATTGGTACATCCTTCTGTTCACTGATTTTAATTATTTACTCCAGTTAATTTTCTTTTAAATCTGCCTTTGTGTTCTCAGTGTGGCATAAAAGGACTAGTCAATGGCCTGAATACAGGGGCAGTTGAGGGAAATATGTCTGCTGTCAATCTCTCCACTGCAGGAAATCCTTACATGTACTATAGAGATGGCTGAATTCAGTGATCACTGCCTGACCAGTATAACAGTTCATCAGCAATGTATGGCAGGTTGGGAGAGCAAGGGTTTGGCATTACATCTAAGAAGAGATCTGTGCATACAAGGATTTGACTCTATCTTGGGTTAGGAATAAAAGGCCTTTTTGGAGACATGTAATTTGAATGTATAGTAAAATACAAAGTGTCTTCCCACATGGAAAAAAGACCCGTTACTGACAATATGTTTCAGTATGTGTAGGTAGAAATGTATTGTCAATGTAGGTTTTTTATATTTTGTGCCTTTTCAACTTCACAACAGCCTTGAACATCTTAATCTTAGTTTTTAGTCATGCACTTATGTGCAATACATGGAAACAAAACTCACTAAGTATATATGACTAAGGCGATATTCCAGAAACAAATCTTGGAAGTAAAGGTGAAGCATTTCAGCTGATTCTGACTGAATTACTGCAACTCCTTGCTGTAGTGGGAAAACTTTGTTCAAACCCAAAAATGTTCTTACGGTTTTAATTGAGTGGCAGAAAATGACTTCTGTGTGGTCATCCCTAAGAGATTCTTTAAAGCCAACATTTTCCATATTGCCTTGTTTATTTCTTTTTTGGCTGGTAGTTGCCTCCATGAATTGGATTTATAAATCATGAATCTCAGGCGGATAAAATGTTTTCTGGAGAATTTGATCCAGATGTATATTACATTTTCAATAACTATCTTTTAAGTATTTAGGCTGAAGAGGGTTTTTTGTTCATGTTTTGAGGTTGGGGGGGATTATTTTAGGGGGGGACGTGGTTATCCTGGTTAAATCAGAAACAGCCACATTCTTGCTGTGTAAAAGTCCAGGAAAGTCAATAATATTTCAGCAGGGATTCACATGGCCCTTGGGTTTTGGACTGTATCGTATTGCAAGCTCCTAAAATAAGACTGTTCGGAAACCTACAGGCTTCCCATCTTTTTGTCTGGAAAAGTTATAAAATGGAAGAGGCAGGCTTTTCACCGAGCTGCTGAGAATGCAGTTCTGGCTATGCAATCAAGACTAAATAAAGAGCAAGATCTGCACTAAAAATAGAAACGGAGGCTGATCCAACTGCAGCGTGAGTTATAATCCTCACACAGCAAAGGGCTGGTAGGTTCAACTGAGGACACTCAGTTGCAGAGAATCAGATAAGCTGTCCTGGTTCTAAAAAGCCACCATACCATAGCTTTTCAAACCAGATTTTTGCTAGTAAGCAAAGCTATTAATCATTGCTGAAAATTCTGTTATTTCAGATTCAGATTCTTTTTGTTGTTGTTGTTAGAGGATTATATTTGCTGTGTAGTAAGAGGGAAATGTGGGTTGGGTTTATGTAACTGTGTTTGAAGAACATGGGGAGAATGGCACAGGGGATTTACTGCACTTCCCTCATGGCTGGTTAGATACGTTCTTATCACTCTTCAGGGTTAAACTAACGTGCCTGTTGACAGTACGTGACTCCAAGTGGACACGCTGAGGTGATACGGGTATCTGGCCAAGCACAGTACCTTGTCACAAGCTGCACTGTTCACAGTGTGTACATCAAGGGAAATGGCTCTGCTTGTTTCAAGAACAAAGTACAGAAGGGTTTAGATCATTCCTGCCTCCTCTCCTCCCCTTTTTTGGTAAAATAATTCAGAACATGTTTATCTTTTATTTGAGTATTTCCTTTCATAAGTTTAAGCCAAAACTTGCCTGGGGAGTTCAAATATATCCTTTGATACAGGGTAGATTATTATTGCTTATTTATTGTTAGGAATATTTGTCTATTAAATATTTGGATTGCATGAGCATGGCCAGCTACAGCTATGTTCTGCTTGATTTCTTTGCCTGTTCCTATATCTCTTCAGGCAGTGATACAGCAAGCATAAGCAAATTTTCTGTTATTCCAGTCTTAAAAATGAGAGATTCTGTAACAGACTTTGGTAATTCATCATAAAATTTAAATTTCTTTAAATATTACATATGAAAATTAAAAAAAAAAGTATACACAAACCAAACTCTTCTACTACCTGAATGTTAAAAATATTTTTATTAATGTCCTGTGTTCTGCTTTTAGTTTTCCATGAGCTGCATAATCCGTTACTGAAAACGCACACTGTTCATGTACCTCTTGCCTGTTAATCATAAGGATAGCTCAGTTAAATTGGAAGGCAGGCAGTGGAGGAGAAACATCTGGGTCATTCTGACACATGGGAAAGCTTAGACAGCAGTGGGAGTATATGGAAGAAGACCAAAAGAGATCATCAAACTTGCACAGGCCAAGAACAAGGCAAATAAAATACACGGTGTCAGTGAGTCACAAATCAATTGTTTAGTTGCATTTTCCTTCCTTATCTCCCTCCCACCCATAATATGAACTGCAATATTCTCTGTTCCCAGATTCCTACCCCAGCAGCTGTGTCTCCTCTCTTCCACATCCCATACTGAGTGCACAGCTTAGCAGAAGCTGTGAGCAGTTGTGTCACAGAAAGGCAAGCTGGTCCATACCATCTTGTTGATGGGGAGGTAGCAGCCTCCTTTTTCAGCTGAGTTCAGAGGCCTTTTGTTGTTTTTTTGTTGTTGTTGTATTCTTATTATTTGTGCTTGGCATTTGAAGATATGTAATTTCTGGGGAGAAAAGGAGTGCCTGCAGTCCAGCAGGCCTAGAGAAGGGATGGTAATCGATAATTCCTGTGAGTGCTGAGCAGTGAAATATGTGTATTGTTGTGGTTTGGTACATTTAAAACTTATACTGATTAATTATTTCATTTAACTGACTTCAGCTATATCTTTATAAGACTATATAGGGCTTTGCATTAGTTTAACTATGGGATATGCACACCCATTTCAAGTAGGTAACTGTACATAGAAAACAGGTTATTCAAGGTTATACAAAGAAGAAATGGAATTATTTGAGCTCACAGTTTAAAGCTCAGGTAGAGGCTTACACGAATGTCATACCAATTTACAGGGTTTCTAGCTTAGAAGATAGTGGTGATATATATGTGCAGTATAAATGAAATGTTAAGAGATAAACACAGAATGTGAACAGGTGTACAATTCTGTCTTAGCTGCCTCTTCACTGTTAAATTTTGCATGTAATGAAAATATGGACTAATTCTGTGGGTTCTTACACATACAGAATGAATGAATTAAAAGTAAGATTTTTTTCTTAAAGGGGATTTGTTTGTTTTTTTTGTCAAGAGCCCTTTCAAAGTACAAGGAGAGGTCACAGCTGTTGTTTTCATTCACATGTAGTCTACTAAAACAAACAACATATGTATGGGGCATAAGAGCTTACCACTCACAACATAGAGCTTTGTATATGACTTCGAAAACTGTAAATAACAAATTATGCTTAACCTTTATCCTACTGCCCATCAACCTGGTTTGATAGTTGGAACTGAGGTTTTCATGTGTTGTATTGTTCAGAAAAAAAACTTCTCTCACCAAATGCAACATAGCAAGGCCCACATTAACATTCTCAGCCTTAATTCTGATAAGTCTTCTAGATTTGCATAATTACTACATTTGCATAATCAGTTAAGACCTTGATCTGTACTCCAATGAAAGGAGACCCAAAACCTTGCTGAAAATCACACTTACCCGCATATTTATACAGGGAGCATACAGGACTGACCTCAGATACGTGCGTATCTCCTTTTCTTTAGAGCATATCGGCATCTGCGTACCTGAGTGAGTTTAGAAGGTTAGTGCACCCAAAGGAAGTCAGAAACGTTTAAAGGTATCTTCTCAATAGAATTGTCCTGAATGGACATTTTCGCAGCACAAGTCAACAAGATGATTTCTGTGCTCCGGGGATACCTTTTTCCTTTCATACTTACCTGTCAGTCATTCTGTCTTGCATAATACTTGGCAAATCAAGTAAGACTCAGCAAAATTAACCTTTTTAATCTCCACTTGCAGAAGAAATCCTGGTTTCCAGATATCCCGAAAAGTTTATCTGCAGAATTTAGGGCCTTCCCTGCATTTGGATATGCCGAGCAATGGAGTGGTTTGGTATCTGTACTTAAGTTGTTTCCTCTCATAGCCTACATACTGGGTGACTGTTAAGAATAGGAAGTGCTGCTTTTCACTCAGTTTTGATCAATGGCAGGAAGACCTCTTTGAGGCAAATTTAGTTGGCAAAGGAAATGAGATTTTCCTCTTACAGCCATGAAATACCTTGATTATATTTCAGGAATTGGTACATGACATTTAAATCTTCCGGCTTTAGAGCAGTGGCTAATCCTGAATGGCTGAAAGAAGTTGAACCAGCAGCAGTCTATATTCAGTGGCTTCTCCCACCTCACTGAATTGTGGTTCTTGAAGAGTCCAACCAAGGTAAATATGATAGTTCTCCCACTTCAGACTGGAACCTGTGTCTGAACCCATCAGCTCACAGGAGTCCCTGTCCCCCACAAAAATGTTATGCCCGTGATTTTTATCAGCTAGGATGACCTCCTGGAGACCATCACTTCAGTGACAAGAGTGAGGGAGAAGTGCAGGCAGATCCCTCTCCTCTAAATGGATACAGAGCACTTAATGGCATCCTCCAGTTTCTGGCAGTGGTGGTTACGGAGCTCCATGTGAACTAAAAAATGTATCTTTCTCTACTCTTCCCTCAAACCACATATTCCTGGAGACAAAGTCATCTCTCCACACTTGGGATGTAACAGGTGCTCAGTTATCTACAGAAAGTGAAGTATTTTAAAATATTCACTTGACTTTTCCTAGCTATTATTATTTGACTACAAGTATGTTTTAAGATTGTTACAGCAACTCCAGGTAAACCATTAGAGCATACTGTGTCAGAGCAGCATCTGTGCTGGCAGTTTCACGAAGAAAATTACTTATCTTTGACATCAACAGAACATCAACCTGAAGCTTTGTCTTCCCAATTCAACAGATGTTACTTAGAGTATGTAAACAACTCTTGATGAGATACAATGTGTTGTTCCATTTGCACCCTCCTAGGAATCTGAGTCTGCCATGGAACAAGTGATTGTTATTGAGTACACTGTGGTAGAAATACAGATATATACTGCATACAGATAACTGCTAGGAGGAGAACAGAAAGTGAGTTACCTTTCAGTAACTGATAAATGCATGCTAGATGTGTGCATATCCCACACAGCCCTTGTTCTCTTTTTGTTATACTCCTGCACATACGGGATTCTCACATAAGATGCACTGAATGTGCTGTTGCCTGAATTAAAATCTCAAGGAGCCTCAGGAATTACATGTGCTGTGTAGGTATATCATGCCTCACAGTTCCAGAAACAAATGTGAAATTCCAGCAGATATGCCCGTGTACCTCTCATCAAACTCCTGGTGCTGTATCATCAGTAACTCTTCAGTCCATCAGAGACATTAAAAGCTTTCCTGCAGGTTCTTCATGCAGTGAAAGTGACAGCATCTGATAGCATAGACATACAGCAAATTTAAAACCTGCCCCCCCAATGCAATATTTGGAGTACCTGAACAAGACACTTTTGGAATAGTGTAAATTATCACTTTTAAGCTATTATTCTTAAAACTCAGAATTTTAAAACTTTCTAATTAACAGTGACATCAGTAAATAGCTGGGCTTAAAGCTTTTATCTGTGCAGGATGTGTGCAATTCTATGGTTATGTACAATATTTAAGAACACAATCAAAATTACCAACAAGCATCACAAGGCAAACTGTTATAAGACGACAGCAAGCCTTCATCTCTGAAAGCAAAAATATGGACCGGTCTACAATGAATTAAAAACTGGCAGGAACACATCACGTTTGCTCTCAAAGAATTCTGTACATTTCCAAATTGCAGCCAAGCAAAAAACAGGTAGACATCTGTCTGCAATCTGCCTAGTTGCAGGAAGCTTTTGCCAATTTATCCCTCAGTGATAATTTCTGTGCAATTGGATTGTTGTCATACCTTATATATAGTGGCTTGAACTTTTCCAACAGTAATAACTGTGAACAAAACCAGGGACTAGGTAGTGCAAAGGATGATAGGAAAATATGGATTCAGGAAATGATACAGAATAAGTAGAAAGGACTAGAAAAATGAGAGCAGAGCAGAAGGGAAGCAAACAAGTAAGCCCTGAGGAAAGAGTCAGTGCCAGTAAATATAGTATCCTACTCTCAAGGAAAAAAAAGAGTAAAGCATAGAAGTCATTATAGGAAGGCAAGACGATTGTTCCTCTTTTCATTCTTCACCATGTTTTAATTCTACTTCTGTATAGAGTTATGCTTTGTGACTGTGGAGGGAAAGGAATACCTAGAATTTAGATAGTCTCTTAAAAGCATATGCCATAGAAAGAGTTGTGAACCACAGAGATAAGGAAATAAATGATGGTGATCATTTCTGGAGAATTCATGAGCCTTCTGAAAGCCAGGGGTCAAATTCAGACTCGATTCCCCAATGTAGTTAAATAAGCTACAGCTGTTAACCAGCAGGTTTGTTTTCTTGTGACTCAAACTCTGGTCTTACCTTTGCCCTTTTGTTTCAGTGGAAGACCAGCACATACATCTGAACACAAAATTATTTTCTGTAATGATCAAACGCAAATGTTATTTTACCTTTGCCAGATTTGTGTAGGGTGATGTGCCATCTTGACCATTTATTTTCCTGGAGTGATTCCCAGAAGTATGCTATGCTTTCTCTTGCTCATGTCTCACTAGCTTTATTTATGAGTTGTGTACACCAGGTTCTCAGTCCCTGGGGACAGGCCCACACAGGAAATATGTGGATTTAATACATACAAGTATGAGACTAGTAAAAAAGCAGCTACTGAATGGCAGTCCAAATTAATCTAATTAAAAATTTCAGAGTAGATCAGGAATAAGTTCACACCCATGGTTGAAACCACAAACATCTTTATCTGCTTTGTAATATAGAAGAAAGAAACCTTCTCAAGTGGAAACAAGATGAAAAGCAAATTTTCACTGGGCTTACAGGATTTAAATTCCATTGTTGTGTGATGACTGAGTCTAATAGCAGTATTGTTACTGCTATTGTTTCTTGATTACCTAGAAATAATGTTTTAAAGGTACCTTTTTTTCCCCTCACTGTTAGATGTATGAATTCCCTTTGGCTTTAAAATAAATTAACACAAGGCTCTCTATCTCACATGCCATCGCAACTGATGAGAGCTGATTGGTATCATATTATTCCTTTGATTACATCTGTGCAATCCCATTAATTGAAAAATAACATGACCTGGAGAAACTTACTGGCTAGTAATGGTGAATAGGAAAGCTGATTGTCATGGGTTCAGCAGCAGCAGTCATTTTTCTTTAAGCAGTAGCTGGTGTAGCACTGTGTTTTGGATTTTT
>JASSUY010043839.1:0-24208 GCA_032466535.1 Forpus xanthops | reverse complement strand
TCAACCTGTGGGAGTTGCATTCTTTTGATTCTCCTTCCCATTTCCCCGGGACTGGGGAAGAAAGAGGGGGGGGTGTGCACAGAACTGAGGGGCCTCAAACTACGACAGTTCTTCTAATGTTTGCAAATCTCAGAAACAATCACGGTCTCACCTGAACAAATAACTGGGCTTCTTGCTCCCTTATCTCTCCTTGTCACATTGTCCAGCTTTCCGGCATTGTGTGTACCCAGCACAACAAGCCACGTCGTGCCCTCAAGCCTCCTGATATGATTAACTGTGGCATCTTTAATAAAACCTGCAGCAATATTTCCTTCTATAGCACACTGAAAATTTCATTTACCCCTCCTCCTTTATTTTGCCAAATTCCATTTTTATTTCATTGTATAATTAATCAGGCACTGGAGCGTGTGACAGCTCGGCTTAAATTTAGTTCTCACTTCTCCTATGTAGCCTTGTCAGATACAGTTGGCTGGTTAAACACGAAGTTAGGTTCATCTGAAAAAGCAACATAAAAATTGCCAATCTGGATCAGACCTTTACTCCATCTAGTCCAACATCTTGTCTCCAATGGCAACCAACATCAGGAGAGCAAGAGGTGCACCAGGCACTGGAGGAGAATGCTATGCTAAAGGAGAAGATGTTCCTAAGCCTGGTGGCCCTATGCCATGAGAGGGTGGCTGCACCCTGCACATGAAAAACATGCACACAGACACACATCCCTCCTGCAGCCTGGGTAGCTGGTGAGCTTTGTGTCACTCTGAGTGCCTGTGAGATAGTCCAACCTACTTGGAGTTTGACCAAACAGGTGGGAAAAAAAGGTGCGTGCAAAGCCTGGAGGCTGCTCAAGGACTTAGAGCTTGTGAAAACATCAGTGTGCAACAGAGGACAGATTATGTTCTTCAACATGCAGTGCTCCAAGCACTAGAAGATAAGATGTGAGATCATTTCAGTCAACACCAGGGAAGTGCAATATAGAGTTTGCTGCTGCACAGGATTGTGAGCTTTATTTATTGTTTTACCCATCTTCCATGTAGGGCTCCTTTCCTAGTGCTGCAGTGTCTACAAGTTTTATCCATTTCATCTTTCCACTAAATACCAAACATATGCCAACTGATTCTCAGCACCTCTGCACTAACCTGCTTCTACTCTGTGATCCCTTGCCCTTGTCCATGCAGGTCTGTTCCAGCAGGCTGTTACTGCCATAGCTGGACAAGCTGAACTTATGTCTTGCCTCTTGGTGACCTGATATGAGGAATCATCTCCCATAGCAGGACAGGGCTTGAACATGCCATGCCAGCACCTATATGTTTCTTGGCCCAAACATCCATGTCAGAACTTCAGGTCATAATGCAATGTCCAGAGGATTTGGCAGGTGAAGGGCATGGGGAATTGGGGTGCTTGGTATGAAGTGGGATGAAAAAAGGAGCTTAGGGATAAATTCTTGTCCTGGGAAACACTGGGAATAAGTTCTCATCTAAATAGTAGCAATCAAAGGCAAATACATCTGTGTTTGAGAAACTGAGAGAGAAACAGAGAGGAGGTATCCAAAACATTCACACACATGCTACACAAGGCAAGGAGGCCTTATTAGATCAAAAGTGAAGTATTACCTTTTAAAAAATACAATAAAACAAATTAAATTGCCAAGTGTGAGATTTTCAAAGCGGGAGCAGGCTGGAAAGAGCTTTCACTGGCATCTAGTGGTATGTTGCAGGATCACTGCAGCTGATGGCACAGCTTCACTTCCAAAGTGGGTTTCCCCGGGATAGCAGAAGCTGTTCAGACTGGCAGGTCAGCACTTCCAAACTGGGCTTAGAAGAGGCATTTTTATACATAGCCTAACCCTGCCCTGACAAATCAATATAAGAAGTCCATTTGGGCATGAGCATAATGGGCTCTGAGTCTATTTTTGACTGCACAGGCAAAAACTTGAGGTCATATCAAGGCATATTTGATCTTTTATTTTCTTGGACTTTGGGGCCTTTTCATGAGTCTGAGAGATAGCAGGCAGATCTGGTCTGTTTGAAGAAGAGGGTGAGCTATGGGGGCACTCACCTGGGAAAATGCAGATGTCAATGGGGAGGAACAGGAGCTCTGAGAACAAAAGTCATTTGCCCTACTAGAAGCATCCACTTTAGAATAAGGTAAATTATGTCCTGGTGGACAAATGGACACCGACCCAGCTGAAATGACATGATCTTACCACCTTACTCCAGATACCTCTGGCAGAAAAAGAGTCACACAAATGGTCCCCACCAGCTTCTCTGTGTGTGCCCCTCATCCATGACTGTCTCAATCCCACTCCCTCCATGGTGCCACACACCAAGATGGAGCTGACTGATGGAACTGCTGACTGGCACCATCCACAGTGTTGGTATTATGGAAATAGGAAGGATGGAAAAGCAGGGACATGTTGCCTAAAGGCATGCTACACATGAGGAATCTCCCCTTGGCATGCCTGGGGTCTATGGTGGCTTAACACCATTGTCTCTCATGTCTGTTTGGGACATGCTGTGGCATCTTCATGCATCAAAGGAGAAGACCTTCAGTAAGGAAAACTGAATATGGCTTGTGTATCTTCTGCTGCATATGTACTGCTATAAAGATGGTCAGATTTGTGTGGCTTTTTCCTTCACTGGACTGGGACAAAAGCTGGACAGAAGGTGCACTTTAGTGCTGCTGCTGCCCCATACTGCTGGTTTGTACTAAGGTACAAAATATATCAGCAGACTTTATCCAAGACACATACAGTGTATAGACTATTTCTGAACTCCAGGAACTCTGTAACCGTGGACTTCCTTGCACGATCTGAGCCAGGCACCTCGTCATCTCCTGTCTTAGCTTCCCTGAATGGAAGTGGAGGAGAACATGTTTGCAGCCTTGTGTCATATTTAGGAAAGGATAGGAGGTGCTGGCTTATGCAGGAATGAGTATTATTATCCAACCTCAGAGGCATGGGACAGCCATAATCCCTGCCAGAGGGAAGAGGTGTGCAGAAGCAGCTTTCACCATGCATTCCCTCAGAGAAGCATCCTGGGCTACAGCTTCATCCTGATTCTCTAAGCCTTATTGTACAAGGCAGATCCAGAAAGTCCTTGCTGCACTCTATGAGGTCCTGCTGGGACACAGCCTGTCCCAGATGGTGCTCAATCGCTGCTAAACCAAGTCCATATGCCTCAGTGTTCACCCTTGTCAAATATGCACACCGATTTTGTGCTTTCACTGAGCAGTAAAAGGGATCCTTTCCTGGTAACTAGGCACCAGCCTTGGTTGCTATCTCCCCTGTGCTGCAGACACAGAGATATTCCCTGAAATGCATCTTTTCTCGCATGACTGTTCCTGGAGCAAGTCCCAGACAGTCTGGGAGTGAAGAAGGATGTTTGAAGCACTGTGAGATGTTTTCCTTCCCACAACAATCAAAAGAAAACGATCTTAGCTGACATGGAGAAATATAGCCTGATCCTGACCCACCGTCTGCCAGGGCAGAGAGAGCAGGGTGGGGACCAGAGCTGATGGGGAGAACTACAATTCCCAGCAGGCAGTGCGAGCAGGGGGTCCTTCCACCTTCCCACCCATGTAGCGGTGCCGAAGAAAGGCACATAAGGGAGGAATTCTTCTCCTCTCCTTTCCCGTGCTCCCGCTAGCACCTTGACGGTGGTGTGAAAATCCTTCCCGCTGGCATGAGATGCTGAGAGCATCTCCCCTGCTCCTTCAACCTTTGCTCTTTGTCTTTCTTTCATTTCACCCTTCCTCCGGTAGCTCTCGCTGTACTGGCCACAGACTTCCTTTAGGTCAGACCAGCTGCGGCTGTAATACAAGTTGCAGCCAAGTTGCAAACGCTGTTGTGCCACTGAGACTGTCCCGGAGGAGAGCAATGCCAGACAGAGGTTGAAGGCCCGCTCAGGTAAGATGCTTTCGGCCAGTTGCCCTTCATTTGTCTGAGAAGCCCAAAGAAAAGTGGAAGCAATCCCCTGGGATCTGGTTCTGCCCTTGATTCAATCCCTGAGCCCAGGGGGATTGTGGAGCTGGAAGTAAAAGCAGGATTTGGATCTGTAGGATCTGGATACTTTTAAAAATAAGATAAAATGAATAGTGTAAGCAGGAATTTCTCCTTTTGCTCTGACCTGAATTCAGAGATTTGTTGCTTATTGCCAAAATCCAGAGGCAATTGAAATGCTGGTGAGATGTTTTCTGTAAGGGGCTGGTGTGAGCATCCATGGTGAGGAGGCTGTGGACAGGGCAGCAAGCTCACTGCCCCTCCACCTGCATCTATACCTGAATATACTTCCCACTAAAGGAGTTATGACCTCTGTCAATTAAAAATACACTGTTGAACTTTATTGAGACCTCTTTCCAGCCTGGCTGCTGAATTAAACCTGCAATAGATAGCTGCTGTCCCACTCAGGGAGATGTCCTGCCCCCCCTCGAAGTCCCTCCTTGCACTAGCAAACATTAAACCCTGTTGATGCTCTAAGTGGATGTTTTGTCCTTCCTGGCTCAGTATAACTTTGCAGGTACTTGTTTTGCATTCTTTTAAATAGTTGTTTTTGTTTTCCTGTGAAATCTCTGTACTAGCACAGAGAATTTAGCTCTGTTGTGCTTCAGTGGTAACTCTTACCTACATCAGTGGGGATCCGGATGGCTTAGCTGAAGGGGAAACACAAGCATCGTGACTAAACCTGAAGTGGATTTCCCCAGTATAACTGTCTCCTGAAATAGCTACCCACTTCATTTACCAGTCTGACCTCTCTCCTCTGAAGTGCAACTCTGCAAGTTGTGCTTGGATATTTATACTCCACATCTCCCATGTCCCCTGACCCATGGCATCCTCCTAACCTACTTCCCTTACACATCAGTGGCAGGCTCTCCAGGGACTCATCTTCTCAGCCACAGCCTTCTTAGCCACCCAGACCTCCAAGGACAAGTTTCTTTGAGAGCTTGTGTCCTTGCTGGCAGCCAACCCCAGAACTGGTGATTTTGGCAACCTCCCCTTCACCTATTAGTACCGTCAGTAAAAGCCTACACTTTTGACAATCATTTACAGCGCCACTGTCTTCCTTTTCCCTCAGTCTTTCTGGCTCTTTCCCTTACTGCAGTTCAGTCTTGATAGAAGCTATTGTTCACATCTCTGTTAGCACTGATTTATTCCCCAATGTAAATGTAAATACATAGAACCCAGACCTTGCTGTCAACTGCACCTTATTGAGGAGGACAGTGTCACTTTATCTTTCCATGTTTCACTTCTCCAGCTGTCCCCTGAGGACACCACTGACCTGTCTTCCACTGTGCATGGAGGTTTGCCAGCAAAAAGCAGAACACTTCAGTTTTGCAAGTGGTGCCAAGCTTGGTTTTCTTTTAGGTTTGGAGGGGTTTGGTTGGTGAACAGTCACTCATCAAAAATGTGCATTAATTATTTACTTATAAATCTTCTTGGACAAAGGACAGAGGACTATTCCAGTAGTAAATCACTAGTGCAGCAATAGGTGACTTGAAACCTCATTGTGGCAGCAGGTACATCACATATCCCCCCCATTGCCAGGGAAAATGAGCCTGTGCCTAGTCCAGCCAAGCCTCTGCTTCAGATGTCTCAGGTTCAGCCTCCCATTGAGCCGTCAAGGTGCCACCTGTGATGTTTACATAGTGAACACATGAGATGGGGAAGAAATAATGACCTAACTATTTTCACTTTATTTTTTCAGTCCAGTAATCCAAGTCTCCAGAAATGACAGGGAAGCCTCTCCAGGAGATCAGAGCAGCCAGGAGATGAAGGTACAAACATTGCTTCTGCAAGCTGAAGTGGAAGGAGGCTGAGAAATGAGGAAGACCACATGCTCCTTATTGCCCCAGAGCTGGTGTTCAGCAGCAGCACCCTTTCCCCTACAGGGAATAAAGTGCATCTATTAAAGTATACTTTGATGTGTGTGTCCTGATGGTTTTTGTATCCTCCCAGGCAGTCTATCCCCATAACACTGTATCTTTTTCTACCTGATATCTGCTTGGCGGCTCCACCGTGCAACTCTGGGTGCATGGCACTACTGCCATAAAGAACTTGGTTAAGCATGTGGCACTAAAGACCCATGTGTGTCAGGAGTGCAGTGAATCCTTCAGCAGGAAGGGCAACCTGAAGGGCAGCCAGCGGATCCACGCAGCAGAAGAGCGCTTCACTTTTGGGGAGTGTGGGAGGCGTTTCACCTCATGACTCACCAGAGATCCACGCAGGAGAGAGACCTTTCTGCTGTGGAGAGTGCAGGCAATGCTTCTGTCTGGAGATATGCCTGGCTGCTCACCAGAAGACACACACCAAAGGTGGTTCCTACCTCTGCACCCATTGCCGCAAGAGCCTGAGCACAAAGATCTACTTCAGTATCCACATGCGGACCCACATGGAGAAAAGGCCATTCACCTGCACTGAGTGTGGGAAGAGCTTTGTGAGGAAGAGCACCCTCACTACCCACAGAGAGATCCACAAGAGGGAAAAGCCCTTCAAATGCCCTGACTGCAGTAGGTGGTTTGGGCAACGTGCCACAATGCTGGCCCACCAGAAGATGCATCTCTGCAGGGAGCCCTTCATTTGTACTGAGTGTGGGAAGAGCTTGAGCGCCAAGAGATACTTCAGTGTCCACCAGAGGAACCATGTTAAGCAAAAGGTGCTCAAGGAACATATCAGTGGTGTGTCTCTCCGGGTCATGCAGATTAAAGAGGAGCCTGATCTTGCCTTCAGGTCAGAGGAGACTATGTCGGAAAATATGTCCCATGAAGGAGATGCCTAGGAATATAGCATATCTAGAATCCCATTTAATCCAAAAAGTCCTCCTTGGAAAATCCAGGTGAAGGAGGATCCAGAACCACCTGCTAATGACACAACAAACAGTTCTGCAATAGCCTCCCAGAAACTTTACATCAAGGAAGAGCCACCAGAAAATATGGAATATGGAAAGATCCCACTGATGGCTTTACAGGGGAGACTGTTTAAAAAGGAAGAAGATGCTGATGGGCAGAATGAGCAGGAAGTCCCCACAGCCAGTAACTTAGTGCTATATGTGAAGGAAGAACCACAGGAAAGCATTGAGTTTGGAATGCATTGTGGGCAGAAGCCAAACCTCAGTGCTATCCAGAGGGTCCAAATTAAAGAAGAACCTTGTGTGGAAGCCAATCACCAGGAGAGCCAGAGCCCAAAGGGGAAGCAGAAGAAAAGCTATTTGTCCACCAAAGAAAGGATGCTGGAGAACCAGGAGGAATCCATGTCCAAAGACCCCTCAGTGAGAGCAGCTGCCAGGGGTGAACGGGTTTTCCTCTGTCCTGAGTGTGGGAAGAGTTTCAACCAGAAATCAAACCTGACCAGACACAGGAAGATCCACACGAGCAAGGGGCCATACAAGTGCAGCGAGTGTGGGGAGAGCTTCCGCATGAACCGCAAGCTGATCCACCACCAGCGAGTCGGCATGATCGAGCCCCTCAAATGCAGCGAGTGTGGGAAGAACTTCACCCAACGGTCAAATCTGGTCCGGCATCAGAGGATTCACACCGAGGAGGAACCCTACCAGTGCCCCGAGTGTGAGAAGACCTTCAACCAGAAGGCCAGCCTCTTCCGTCACCAAGCCATCCATGTCCTCAAGGGGCCTTGCAAGTGCATCAAGTGTGGGAAATGCTTCCCCCATAAGCACCATCTGATTAAACACCAGCTGCTCCACTCCCGAGGTGGGGCCTACAAGTGCGGGGTCTGTGCTAAGCGTTATCGGCTTAAGAAGTACCTGAGGAGGCACCAGAAGATACATGAACGGGAAGGAACTGCTCCCTGCTTAAACAGGGGGAGGCCACAAGGACCGGCAATGGACCCCACCGCAACAGAGTGTTGTACCCCATGAATAGCAAAGAGGAGAGCCGAGAGGATGTGGTGCTTGGCCTGTGGGAAATTCCTTTGGGAAAGGAGAGGGATGGGGACAAACTCTGCTCACCTTATATGTGCAGTATCTGGGGACTGGGAGGTCAACTTGAGGGTACAGTAGGGACAATGGGGCAGAGCACTGCTGGAAACCAGTCCTCTGCATTTTTTCTGAGGACAGCCCTCAGATCATCATTTAATTACAGTGATGGGATGAGGCTGGAGAGCCAAGTCTCCTCAGAACACTTAGAGGGATAAAAGCTTGGCATCCTTTGTAATGGTATGGTTGTGCTTCTGAAGGGTGCCAAAGTTGTGGATGCCAAAACTGTCTTGTGTGAGCAATGTCTGGCCAGGGGGACCAGGCAGGGTTTATATTTGTTAGAATACTGTGTTTCTGAGAATGCTGAAGGAACCTCTCCCATCTAGGCAAGGGTTTAAAGGAAGGGCCAGCTCTCATGTAGCTCTGATCCATGCCTTGACACTACTGGGCTGATGGACTCCAGTCAACTAGGTGTATGTATCTGAGGTAAACTTGCCAGCCAGAGGGGGGTTTTAAGCCCTGAATCCCACAAACCAAGCTCCCAGATTGGCTTAAACCAGGTACATAAAATTAAGTTATGCAAAACAAATGACTGTTTTTCCAAAGCTAGCCAACAGATTGTGATATGATTTGTGCTCCCCCCCCCCCCCCCCCGAGTCCCACTGCATGGATGTAAATGGGAATGGCTTTTGTTAGCACCGAGTTTTACATCTCTGATGAGCAGGTGGCTTTGTCACCATAAGTCTCAGAGGCATCAGTGACTTCACCAGCTGGAGCAACACTAGGGCTGGTTCTCGGCCACCTGCTTCCCTACCTGTTACTGTGAAGCTCTTGGTAGGATATTGACTTCATTGGGCATGATTTAGGGAATTCAAACCAAGGAGCAGGAATAGCTTGGAAAGTCTTCAAAGACTAGAGAGCTGGATAATACTTCCCTGTCAGTGTTTTCCTTTCCTGTCCCTGGTGTAAAGGGGACTGTGCAGCTACTCAAAAGCATGTACAGTTCAGCAGTCTTTACTGCTCACTGATGATGATTTTGTATGAGTGTTCCCTAGTCAGATGAACCTTTGCATTTCGAAAGTCCCTGGTGGAGAAGGGATGTGGAGGGAATCCACAATCCCTTGAGCAGCTCCCCAGGGTTTCTCTGCAGCAGTGCTACATGGCCAGCTGGGCGCTGCTAAGCAAATACACATTTGAGGTTCATAGTGTTGATGTAATATGTAGAGTCCAAGAGGCAAGTGGAAGAGCATTGCATGGTGAAATAGTAGCTCTGCCTCTCTGGTTTTGTGCAAGAAAAGAAGCCCCCTTCGTACCTCCAAGGCACACACCACTTCCTTCTCACAGGACATGCTGCACATAGCCTCCCCTTAGAGGCCCTTGAAAGTCATGCAGCATGACTGGGCAGCTACCTGCTGTAATGCTTCAGACACAAGCTGCTTGTTGTCTGCACTGCCTACTCTGGAGAAGCTTGCCTCTCTAGGCAGGGAAACTGAGGCATAAAGAGAAGGAAAGGAACAGGACAAACTGTTCTTGAGCTTTGCCGTTACTAGCTACTTGGACACTGGTACATTGCAGTGAGGCGCTTTATTGTGGTGACTCAAGCACAACACTGAGAACAGCTGCCGAACGCCAAAAGCACAGAGTAATTTTGGTGTTTAGATTCTCTCATCCTTTGATATAGTCAGGCCCAGAGCATGATTTCGAGCTGCAAAGCAAGCTCTGCCAGCCTCTAAAGGAGACAACCTCAATTCCCTCACCTACAAACTGTAGCCAAACTGACTGATACAGAGCTCATCTTCAAATCCCTACGACCTGGTGGAGATTCCTTTCTGGGACAGAAAAGGGAGATGCATAGGGGAAAAAACAAGTTTAGGATGTTCTAGAGGTGACTAAGGAACATCCTTGTTTAAAATACGGGTCTGGGCCATATGGTGGGTAAATACTTCATAGCAGGGCTGGGAAACTGTTCCCTGGGGAGAATATGGCTGAGCCAAACTAGCGAAGCAAAACAGCCTCTTGTCAGGCTTGCTAAGGGGCAGAGGTACAGCACAGCCCTTCAGTGGGGAGAAATTTATCACCAGATGGATGGCATTTATTTAATTTTCATTAGCGTAGTGTAGGACTGTAGAGGCTTTTACCAGGAAGAAGGACTAGTATGAGACTTGCCAGTTGTATTACTGTGTCTGTGGACACAGACAGGACACTCAATGTCAATAGCTTTCCTGGACATCACTGGATCTTCCACTGTTGACCATAGCCAGCATGGGTGTCCTAGCTTCTGAGGGCAGTTGGGGCTGGTAGCTTGTAATATCTCCTCAATAAAGAAAGTAGTTAAAGAAAAAAGGAAACAAAATAAGCCTCTTCTCTGGTTTTTGACTTTTAAGAAGAAATTTGGTCTTGCACAGTGGGTCAGGTAAGGCTTGTCTTGAGACAACTGCTGTCCTGTTTCTAAGCCATGCACATTGTTTCTGTGGATTTCAGGAGGAATTTGGCTGTGGGATTAGTTTTAATCACCTCATTGATTCTGACTATCTGTATGTATAATCTCAGCATCAGTTCTGTCTCTAATATTCAGCATGGCCTGTCTGGAGGAAAGATGGAGACAGGCTGTGACAGGAGCTCTTATGCAAGAGTGCTTATTTCATGCTTCGATTGGATGCATGGAGCTGATTGGTGCTCAGCCTGTTCTGGTATGGTGGGAACGAGAGGGTCTCTGAGGCCAGAGCTAACATCTGCTCCAACATAAGTACCCTGGGATGTTTACTTGCCTTTTGAGAATATGGTAGTTCCCATGAGAACTTCTTCAAGAATCCCAGGCTGCAGGGAGCCTAGTGTCCCCACAGATGGGGAGTGAGGAAAGGAAAACCACCGGGATGAAAACTGGGTAGCAACAGAACACTTGGGATCACATACTTCTACACAGGGTTCATCTGTTCATTTGTGACTGGCAGCCTCCATGGGGTATGAGTATTTACTTACCACCAGTACCTTAGCTACCCCTCATCCCATCCAGAGCCAAAATGTTGAAGCCAGGTAGCGCCACATAGGACCAGGTTATCAAGCTCAACCTCCTGTAGCCAGTGCATGCTTAGAGCCACTGCTTCTATCTCCTGACAGTTTCTCCCTTGAAAGTCATTTCTTGTGCTGCAACAAAGCAAAGGTGAGAGATCTCCATCAAAGGACCAAACTTCTGACTAGTCTCCAGCTGCAGATATTCTTAACAAGGTCAATAAAACTTGTGATCTCCTTTTCTAGGATCAGGGCTAGCCTGCAAGCAGGAGCAGACCCTGCAATGGGGTAGATGAGTTGGGCAGTGCTGGCCAGTGGCTCTCTGCTAATTTCAGGAGGTGATTACAGCCCATTGCTGTCCTTTGTGAAAGGACTGCTGTCCCATGGGGGACACCATAGATCCCCACTGCTCAGTCTTTTTCCCACCCCTAGTTGACCTCTGTCTCTTCTGCTTCTGTCTGGCCTCTTCTCTGGGGAGCTGCTGTTTCAAGGACACCAACCTCCTCCAAGTCACTGTAAAACAAAGGCAGAAGTAAAAAGCAGAGATCTGGAAATCCTTCTCTACCATCACAAGATTTTCTCCTTTTTCGTCATCTGAAAAAATAGAATAAGTTGCAGACTATGCTTGTGTCTACATGTGCACTGGCCTCTGAGAAACAAAATAGATTGAACAGTGAGTGTCTGAATGAAGAAGACAACTTCTGCTAGGAGAGTAATAGGGTTTTGAAGTCATGCAAGAATAAGCCTGTGCTGAATTTCACTTCCCATTAGAAATACCTGCAGAGCAGAAAACCAGTCCCTGCAGGAGAGCTTGGAACAGCACTGCTGTGAGCTCACTTAGGGGAGAAAGGACTTAGGAATCTAAATCTTGTAAACTACAAGCTAAGCAACCCTGAAAACTGGTTATTCCTTGTCACAGCTCAGTGTTGGCTTAGGGTGCAGGCAGAGATTGCTGATACCCTTTTGCTGCACCGCTGAGCTGCAGCGCATTGTGCATAAAGGGCACACGCTTATTTAGCCAGTATTGCAGGGCCCAAAATTTTCCCATCAGAGTGGATGGGCAAAGAAGCAGGAAAGCTCTTGTGACAAAGAATGTCTTACTTTGATCAAATTTGGTTTAGTCAAAGCTATAGCTATGACAAATCAAAGGTTATAGCTTGGGGTAGGTTGCAGAGCAGAGAGAAGCGGGGGGAATGTGAAGTATGGAGAAGGGGACTGTAAAGCCTCTGACCAGATGGCAGAAATGAGTTGTGGATCAGATCTAACAACATGAATAAATGCTATGGAGCCTGAGAAACACTGTGAAAATCTGGCTTCTCTGAGGGAAGGTGTTAGATCCAGATCAAATCTTACTTACAGCTTTGTTTGTTTGTATTGACTTATCGTCAGTGACTTCGGGCTACATTAATGCCCCGTGTTAGCTGATGTCACTGATGACTCTGCTGCTCATGATGGGGTGAATGAGAAATGAGCTTATGGATGTTCCTGCACCTTCCTGGGTTCTTGCTCCTCTCTTCGAAGCATCACCTGCTGTTGTTTCCCTAGGCTGAATATCCTTGTGCATGAGAGCTGAAGTGCAGGAAGGAAAGGTAAATCACAAGAGCTCATTTCCTGAGCATGAGCCCACATGAAGTCATTGCTGCAAGGTGATCTTTATATTGCAATACCCTCTAACCGGGCCTCATGCCTTCCTCTGTCCCCAGCTAAGGGATCAGGTGTGATCACAAACTAAGGAGCTTGTGATTAATTTCCTGGGATGGACAACCCCAAATTGGGTAGCTTATACACACATAAACACACACCCCTACCCCAGCCGAAGAATGTAACTGGAAAGATAGGAAAACAAGTCACAGATCAGCACCCCTTTACTCACTCTGCAGGAAGCAGCATCTTAGATGCACAGGTTGAGCACATCTGATCTCTCTGAGACTTATCTCCATAAAGTGGTGTATGGTAGAAATTACACCAGACCCTGTAGGTGTTCCTTGCTGTTTGCCTTTACAGGGGGATAGAGCATGAGGAGCTCCTGTTCCAAGCAGGACCTATAGAGGTTCAGCCTTTGCTTCCCTATCCCCTTTTCTGTCTTATGGCCTGGGGGAAGAGGGATGCTCTCAGAGGTGACAGTCATACCTAGCCCAGATGGTCTAGGAGCCTAATTCCTGCAGCACTATATGACTCCCTTTGAGCCCCTTTCTATCCTCTTTTTCTGGGTAGTTTTTGCAGACCTTTGTCATAAGCTTCCTGTGTCTCAGCACCTCAGTCCCACGGAGAATAAAGCATAAAGCTGGGGAAGGAACAATCCTGGATATCAACACTCTCAGGGAAGACAGGCCTGGATTACCTTCACTAACAAGACCTTGCCTGCCTGAGAAACTCTCAGAGAGCTGAACCTTAGTGAATGTGAAGTAAATGGGGATGAAGTTGTCCCTACAGCTGGGACATTCACTGGCTGGCTGTACTTTGCTACACTGACACTAGAAGTCAGCAGAGGAGAAAGGGGAGGGAGAGATTCCTTGATGCCTAGAAATATTTCTCATCAATAGGAGAGCATACTCCAAGCAATTTCCATGGGGTGTTTCCCAGCCTGCATCAAATGCTCCTTGAGCGTACTACTCAGTTTGCTTTTTATGCTGTGCACTGATGTGTTTCATAGGGCTGAATTAGCAAGGATGTGCTGTGATTAGTTGCTGTCATGACAGGACTTCTTTTGCCTCCTAAAGATATTGTTGTTAAATACTGGACAAAATATGTATCAGAGAAAATAAGTCTACTTTTCATTAACATCTCCATGCAAATAATAAGCCTGATCCATCTTTAGCTCAGCGTTATGGGGGCCTCTTTCTAGTCACCAGGTCGCTTTCAGATGGCAGGGGCTCAGAGCATTTCAGCCACTAACTCAGACACTCAGCCTGACATTGCTTACCTACACTCTGCTTGCTTTTCACAAACTGATTGACTAGCACCCAGCATGGAAAGTGGCACAGGGGTGTGAAGATCCATGGCTAATGTTGCATCCCAACATGGTCAGCCAGATACTGGGTTGGGGGACAGAAGGCATCCTGCTTCCCTTAGCCAGACAATTCCTAGGGTTTAGCCTCAGTCTGCAGGGGAATTTTGGAGAGCAGTCATGTAACTGTATCATTTTACATCTGTGCAACCTGAATATGTTCTCCCTACCCACATGCTTCGGTGTATAGCTTTGCCAATATAATGAAGAGGGAGAAATGAGAACTTCCCCAGCAAAAAAAGGCCCAAAGATTCTCAACAAAACTGAATAATCACAGAATCATAGAATAGTTTGGGTTGGAAGGGACCTTAAAGCTCATCCAATTCCAACCCTGTGACACGGGCAGGGACACCTTCCACTAGATCGGGTTGCTCCAAGCCCCATCCAACCTGGCCTTGAACACTGCCAGGGTTGGGGCAGCCACAGCTTCTCTGGGTTATCAGTTTCAGCCTGTTCCTGCTGCTAAGCACCCAGGAACAGGCAGTCCAGCCCCCCCCCCCGGGAGCTGAAGACTTAAAAGGAGACTCACAGCCACATAGAGGAAACCATTTTCTTGATCTCACTAGTTGGAAACCAGTCACACCCCTGCATTTCCCATTTGCAAAGTGTTTTGAGATCCACAGACTAAAAGGTCAGGGAAGAGGAGAGTAGGATGGCTTTACTTGCTTGCACAGCTCCAAGGGGGTCATCCACACAGAGGGTGAAAGCATCCACATGGACAGCTTGGAACTACATGGGGACTTCTAATTCAAAGCAGTTCAGCTGCCTAAAAATAGCAATTAAAAAAGAGAACTAATGTAAATCAAAAGCTATTTCCAACCTGCTGCAGCATGGCACTGTTTTACCCTGTAACAACCCACCAAATGTAGGCCTCCTCCAAAGCAGTCTAGCAAAGCAGCATCCCTGCAGAGGACTACAGCTCCCAGGAGCCTGCAGCCCAGGCAGCCTGTGGAGGGACCAGGCACTGGGCAGCCAGGCAGGGGTACAGGCAAGAGGGCAGCATTGGCTGGGCATTGCCCCAACCATAACCTGAGGGGTTTTAGGGCTGCTATTTCCTACCCCCAAGCCCCTTCTCTCACTGATCCAGTTCCTCTTGCCTCTCTTCCCCCTCGGTAGTTTTACATCGCTGACACAGACTTCCTGTGACTCAGCACCAGCAGATGTGAAAGAAGCAGCTGAAAGTGAAGAATAGCTCAAAGTGGGTAGAAATAAGAAAATATGGCCAATGACACTTGGATACTTCCAGAGCTACATACTGCTGAGGGAGATGGAAGACAGGTCAGTAAATGGCTGAGCTGGGGTGTCTGGGGCAGGATGGGATGCTGGGGACTGAACCCCTTCGTAGTGTCTGCATGTGTCCCACAGCATCCCAGGGCAGCAGTAGGATACCTCTGGAAGTTGGGGTCACTGCTGCAAAGCCAGAGTGCTTGTCAAGGTTGTCTGTGGTGGAGTAAACTGCCCCAGCTGGGATAAATTGCTTCCCTTGTTTTTCTGAGCCTGAATCCTGCCTGAGAGACCTAGCTTGTTGCCCTGGATGGAGGTGACTGGTGAGGTCAGAGGTATGGCTAGATGGGGAGCAGGCAGCTTGACTAAATATAGGGAGCAGGAACAGCAGTGTGATATGGGAAGGAACATCCATCCTTTAAAATCTGCCTAAGGTGAATGCTTCTGGGACATCTGAGCAACAAGTGCTTTCAGGAGTGATGGAGGCACGGGTGGGAATGAGTTAATACACAGCCTGCCTGTGCCTGTGTATGTGCTGGGTGGGAGGGGGGAGGAAGTTATTCCCAGTAAAAGGAGCAGAGCAGCAGTAGGGGAGCTGCTCCTGTTCATGTGTATCACAAGCATAACTCAGGCAGCTGTGCTGACATGCAGCCATCACTGGGAAAAATATCCCAGCACATGAAACAGCAAGAGAGAACAATTTGCCTGGAATCATCTCTGGGCTTGGAAAGGTTGGTGACCACAAAGAATAAAAGCAAACTCCATTTCTCAGCCTAAATGAAAGGTCCACAGAGAACACCTAGCACAATACCTATCCTTTCTGTTGGTGAGAAAGGAGCAGACGTGCTGCAAATGCCCCTGGATGGATGCCTGCTGGGATGCATCAGGCTGCTGAGCTTGATGGATCAGGACTCCCTTTGCCTAGGTGAGGGGTTGGGCAGAGGCTTCTCAGGGCACCTTGGGGCACTTGGGAAAAGGAGCAGGGGAGCAGAGAGTTTTAGTTAGCTGCTCCACCCAGGAGCTGCACCAGGTAAGTTCCTGGGACAGTTTGGTACTGCTTCTCTCATGAAGAATGTCTATGGCAAATGGGTTCTTCTTCAGCCTGGGTTAATATTGGGTTAATATCAGGTGAAATTGGGTTAATGCTGCTGATGGTGTTGTGGCTTCACCCTTCATGGGTCACATGTGACAACCTGCAAATTGAATCTGGCATCAAGTCAAAGCTAGACCTTTGGCAGTTCAACCCCAGGAAAGAGGGCAGGAGGAGCTGAGTCCTTGTTGTCCTGGACACCAGGATGACATCTGTGTCCATTCAGGTTTTTTCCTGGCCACCAGCCCCAGCAGCCTTGCACAGCCTCTGGTGTCTGCCCTGGTGCTGCCCAGAGAAATGAGGACATTGGTTTGAGATTCATTTCTACCTCCAGCCTGTTTGGCTGCAGCCGTGACCCAGATGTCATTGTCCCATCACCGAGTTGGATATGACACAAAGTCCCTGTAGAAATAGACGGAGGACGTGAGCCCTGTGGGGTTTGCACAGCCAGATGAGCCTTAGACAATGCTCAGGCAGTTCTGTTCCACAGATCTGATATTTCAGTGCTGGCAGTGCAATATGAGACACCCCAGAGACACCCTCATGATCCCAGAAGGTCCCTCTCT
Organism: Forpus xanthops; assembly: GCA_032466535.1. Classification (NCBI taxonomy): domain Eukaryota; kingdom Metazoa; phylum Chordata; class Aves; order Psittaciformes; family Psittacidae; genus Forpus; species Forpus xanthops. The sequence goes on along the minus strand of JASSUY010043839.1, from coordinate 7,390 downwards.
GCCAATACACTGAAAGACAAGCATGTGATCTCGGTGACTACTGTTTGCATGGGATGTTCCTGGCCCTGGACCCTGGTCCTGATCTGGTCATCCTGACTCCCAACCCCAGGAATGCTCCAGAAATGGGTCTATGTGTGTCCGCCACTGAGAGGGATTTACCTATAGAAGTGCTGATGAATGTGAGTTGGTCTCTGATGGTTGTGACCACCAGCCATCAACACTTCCCTGAGGGAAACACCTCTCTGGTGTTGGTTCCTGCTCAGAGATCAGCTCAGCACGAGGAGCCACCATACCACCAGTTTCTTGTTATGAGTACTTGGAGATGCGGAGAACCTCCAGCCTGTGCCAGGCAGTTCCAGCAATGACCATCAATCCCTTCCTAGATTTTACAGTCTCTTGGCCTTTGGTTTTACTAGAATTCGCTAAGCTTGCCTGGGCTTTTATTTACAATTGTATTTTTCACCATGGCTGCTTGCTAAACAAAAAGCAGTTGGTTTGATGTTTTTTTTTCCCCTTGGCATTGACAATAACACCTGCATTGGCTTCTTCTCAGGTTCAGCCTCCATGAAGGAAAACATCAGCTTTCATCTGAAGAACAGTAACTCAAACCAGCTCTGGAGCTTTCTCATCCATATCTGCTACCTCCCAGCAGCCCTGGCAGGCAGGGAAAGCTGGTAGCAACAGCCAGGAGGACTCCCAGCAATGCCTGTCCTAGTGAACACAACCCAGGCCCCACCTTTGAAGAAGTAGGTGGTGGAACAGCCAGCCATGATGATGCTGAGCTCTTGGAGGTAGAGGATTTTCTCAGCTACACTCAGGAGAAGTTGTACACGTGCATGAGTTATGGGGACAGTTATCACCACAAGGGCAATCTGGCAACCCACCAGAGATACCATAAGAAGGAGACAGAGGCTGAAGGCTATGAGAACGAGGGCAATGATCACTGGGCTGCAGAGCTGCATGACTGAGAAGGCATCAGAGCTGGAGGGGAGGACAGTGAGGAAGACCATACCAAGCACAACACACAGAGTTATCCTGAGAGAGGGAAGAAGCCCCATTCCTCCACTGAGTGCAGGAAGAGCTTCAGGGTGAAGGTAGACCTCACCAAGCACCTCTAGAATCACATGGGGGAGAGACCATTCTCCTACACTGTCTGCAAAAGGTTCATCACCAAATCAAGGAGCACCAAAGGATCCATATGGATCAGCAGAAGTGCAAGTGCCTGGACAATGGGAAGAAATTCACCCAGAAGTTGCAGCTCATTGTGCACGAGATCCACACAGGTGAGATGACCATGAGCTCCTTCAGGTCCCATGATAGAAAGAATTAAGCACTCAATGGGCGTCTGCCCCCAAAGTCCACATTCCTGTTGCATCTGCTCTCCTGGGAACATCTCACAGTATCTGGTGGGATCCTGGAGTGGAAAACCTGGGAGGATCTGGACTTTAGCACAGAGCAATCTCAAACCTCAGTCAAAACTGGGTAACACAGTGGGGCATTCGGAGGTGAGGGAGAGATATGAATACTTACTTTGGCTTCTTCTTTATGAAGTCCTCATTTCAAGAGGGTTGGGGTTTTTTTTTGCTAACAAGAGGGATGAGATGTTTTTTGAAGTAAGTAAATGAAATCTGTGATTTCAGATATATTCATGTGATTCCAAGAGCTGGAGCTTTAAGAAAAAAGAAGAGCATCAAAAATCTCACCGAATGTAATAAGGCTTTCTGTCATCAACTTCCTGGCAGGACTGGGATCAGGCCATTGTTGGTCCCTAGCCTTCCAGCCGCTGATGCCAGCACTGGCTGTCCTGCAGTCATGTGGGGCAGTGCAGGGTCTGCTACCGTGGACAAATTGCAGCCAGAGGTAAGGGAGGTTGCTCTTCTGCTGACAGGCAGGGTGCACAACAAAGTGACCACAGACTAGCTGTATAATATGCACAGTTTATTAAACAAGCACACTAAAATAAATAAGTACATGAAAGCAAACAAGCACACTAATGCAAAACAGGAATGTATCTATCTATATATATATAGTAAAGTAAGTGAAGCAAATTAGAGATCTATGAAGTACAGAGGAAAATTAGCAATGCATCAAATCATTACTGCATATAGAGAACAGAGATTAAGAAGAAATACATCACCACTTACCATTGAATCGCCATCCAGGCCCACGTTTCCAGCTCAGAAGCCATATTGCAGCTGATGCCAGGAGTCTCCGGTGATTGGGAAAACTCCTGCATGATGTGTCCACCCATAGGTGAGGCTTCAGATTTGGCTCCAATAGGGTCCTGATTTTATACCCTTAGAAAAATAACTGGGTTTATGCCAGATCTGTAATTGTTTACTCTTGAGGCTGTGCAGTTTCTCATGATCTCACTGTTATCCATGCTGAGAGTATTGGCCAGGTGCCCTAGTGTGGCCAAGTATGAAGGTCATAGAACACTTGCATACCTGTGTTTTCCTGCCTCCTTCCAACAGTCACAATGTATAAAAACATATATATTCTACAGAATACACTTGGACAAAATCCATTCTTTATGTCTCAGTCTTGAGAGGAGATCAGCTCTCAGCTAGGTTCTCATCCATTGCAGATGCCAAGACCAAAGGACTAGAGAATGGGGACACAAAAGGTGTGTTTGTTCTGCCAAGAAAAAGAGGCATTAGGTTGCTACCAGTGTTCCCCCAGCTAAGGTGGAGCTGGGAGTTTGCAGAAGCTGTTTCCATCACAAGCGTGGATTGAGCCTCCCCACATCCAGCATGGAGGCCCTGGTCCTATGAGCTGCGTTGCCCCATAAGACCCCTCTCACCCAGCTTAATAATGTGGAGGCTACCTTCAAGATACACCTCCAAGGCTACTGGACCAAGCCAACTTGCTGTTTAGAGTGGTTTTGGAGCAGAAGAAGGAAGGGCTTTGCTGGGCAATGACTGCAAGTACCACTTCAGAGTTGCCCAGAGAGTACTTTTGCATCCTGGATATCAGAGCTTTAGTGACAGCAAGAAGGAGGTTCATAACTCCCTCCCCAGAGCAGGGTGCTCCCTGTGCCCAGAGCACCACTCTATCCTCCTGCTCCCTCCTTAGCCACCAGGTTTTGCCTTTGAGGTTGCACTAATGTAGCGAGACACAGGATTGCATCCATACAATGATGACTTTCAATACTTGGCCATGCCTTTGGAGCTCAACCAGCTGCTCCATCAAAACTACCCACTGTGAAATGATCCCCATCCCTCTGTGCTTTTTGCAGCACTCACCATTGACGGATTAAGCATGTAGCCTGTTCTTCATTCCCCAGCCGCCACTGCTCTATGTCCTGGCCATTTCATTGCCATTCTGCTATCAATGATGGCAAAGAGCTCTATCTAATGCCACAAAGCACTGACAGGAGCTGGAGGAAGAATCAATAAACCACTGTTAGCTTGCAAAAACTGAGACAGCTTGTTTTCAAACCCCATGTGGTCGCCAGACAAGCCAAATGGATACTTACACAAAATTAAGGACCATTTTCATTTTAGTCTTTTTTCCCCCAGTAGATCTGTTTGATTTTGAGGATTTCCTGCAGTATTTGTTATTTTCATAGGTCTTTTTTCCCCTTCTTTTTTTCTTTTTTTTTTTTTTTTTTTTGCTGGCATGAAATTAATCAGCCCTAAATATGTAGACTGATAACAGACTGTAATAATAGTAGACTAAACTATTGCATGAAAAGCAGGGAATTAAAACATTCACTGGAAAACAGGCCATGGTGGAAGACTGCTGCTTAATGTAAGCTTTGTATCTTTTCAAGCTTGCTTTTTTTTTGTGTGCAAGATGTTCCTGCTCCAGTAATCTTTGCTCAGCTCTGCCCTATTTCTGCAAGCTGAAGAGACGGTGAACTGGTATGCAGCTCAGACTCATCAGTTGCCCCAGCTTTGTCCCTTGTGTATTTTCTTTCAGGAATTAAAAGACAGCAAGGAACAAATTATCCAGGTCTTCTTTTCTAACTGGGAATGATTTCTTTAACTCACATGATGTCTTGCTAATCCCACTCACAGAAACAAAGTTGAGCTGGGGATGATCGGGAAGCAGCTACGTACATGACATGCCAAGACTTTTGCACTGATAAAGTGAGTGCTTTTCCAACCAAGGTGATTATGAGTGATGAGTAGCGGACTGTGTTACTGGAGCATGGATACAAGGAGGAAAGGCTTTGCCTAAGCATTTTTCTAGTAAGAACCAAGGCAAACAGTAGAGCATGAGTGTGGCCCAGTTGGACTCTCCTTTGGTGAACAGGAAAGCTTTGTATTTATGAGCTGTGGTTGAGCAGTTTTCCATTGGCTTTCTAGAAAAGTCTGGCTGCTGTGGGGTAAAGGAAGGTGAATTATTAGTCTAACAGAGTCTCTCATCTGCAAATCTTCCCAAAGTGAAATAACAATTATAAACAATAACAACAACAATAATAATAGTAATAATAATAACAACAGGAATATATCTGTCTCTATTTCAGTGGTTGGAGGTCCACCATGCTCTGGGGCTGACTTTGTCTCACCTGAATTCGTGTCTCTACAGCACAGTTATAAACATCTGAGCTGGTCATTCACTATTTAAAATCAAAAGAGAATGAGGGAGATGGAGAAAGTGATTTTTCTGCCCTATTTAGATGTTTGCTCTGGAATGAGACTCCAGGACTCCTAATGGCTTCATCTTCAATGCTGCAAGGGGGAGCTGGGCTCTGAGTGAGACGTCCCTATTAGTTTATGGTGGTTTTATCCCACAGGAGCCAATCTAGTCAGGAGAAGATCAGGGGCTGTAGGGACACAGGCTGCAATGGCCAGCAGCTATTAGACATCATTGGCACACAGAGTCAGCACTGCAGATGCCTCTGATGCAGAAACATCCCAGCCCTTAACAATTTGTCTGCTGTGCTGCACTGGCAAAGCTCTGCCTTCAAACAGTCCTGGCTGCGTGCAGACACTCGAGGGAGTGAGCTGGTGCAGACAGGGATGTGGAAAGGCCACCATAATCCGTAAGGAGATAGTTATTTTCCAGCTATTTTTCATGACTTTGTATTTATTTATTGGTAGGCAGAAAATAGTCATGCAAGAGACAGGAGAACTAGCAGGAGTCATGAACACCCAGTGAGATACTAACATACAATCCAACATTATCTGCTGCTATCCTTCAGCTATGAGGTTCATCTCTTTCCCCTGGATTTTTTCTGTATTTCCTCTGGTTGCCTCTATTTTCTAATAAAAAGCTGTACTAAAAAAAGCTGCCCTTCATTGCTGTTGTATTCAAATCATCCCAAAAGAGATGGAGGTGGGGGAGGTGAGAACTTGGGATGGAAACATCCCCCTTGCTCCAGAACACCAGCATCCTCAGCTCAATTCAACCCTTCATCCCATGGCAGGTCTGAAGGGGGGTTGTGTGAGGCTCAGATTTTGCAGTAGGAGTACCTGAGAAGGAACTTAACTTTTCACGTCTCTCATCAACATTTGGAAAAGTATATGCAATCTCCTCACTCATCTTGGTGCAAATCAGTCTGCAAAAATCAGTTGTAAACAGAAACAAAATCCTAGTGACTTGCCTCCAAGCATTCAGTGCATCCTGGTTTTCTGCTCAGATCATTGCTGTTTGCTGATGCTCTTAGTTTTGCAAACAGAAGCTCATCAATGGGGAACGAGCAGCAGGGCAGGAAGTGAGAATAAGACTTCTTTCATTTGTGTTCACACCTTGCATCATGAGCATCCCAAAACCACTCCATGCCAGCCCTGCCATGTTTCCTGGGGCAGGAGAACACCCTTTTTTAAGGAGCAGGAAGCAAACATGGTGCAATAGATACAAACCACTTTCATTCAACAGATCACCTGGTGTGCTCAGCTAAGTCACTGCTCTCTCTGTGCTCCCGCTCCCTTCCCACCGTTTGCTCCAGACCTTAATATTGCTCTGGTTTGCGATGGCACCTGGGCTACACATTTGGAGACCTCTCTGAGATAACATATGTCACAGGCTATTCGCTAACAAAACGGGATGCTCCTTCCCAGTGTCCCTTAGCTATTTTCCGAGCAACTCACACTGACCAGGTGAGTTTCCATATCCTCCAACCTCCAACAACCCCCATTTCTGTTTGCACCAACCAGTTGAGAGAGCAGACTTGTTCCTTCCCTTGCACAGAGGGACATCTGTTATTCAGAACAAAATATTATGCTGCTGTGTTATTTAATCAGGACAAAATTCATAGGCAACATCTGTGCAGAAGATAAAATGTTTTGGGACAGTTTAGTCCTTTTGTTATCTGAGTGTCTGAGTGATTACGGTTACATAAAGACTTCTCTTTCAAACATAGAGATGGAGTTTCATAAGCAAGGGACCAAAATAGTGCCAAGTAGCCAACCATCTCCCCTTGATTACACTGGATTAGTACAATTAATCTGTAGGTATTAGTGACCAGCAGGGTTTTGACTGGAAAATACAATATATATTTATTATTTCATATCTGGTTTCCCCCAAGAGGCAGAAAATTCAATCCTGGCCTTTTCTCTTCATCATTACATTTTTGCAAAGAGGGTTGTGGGATTTGGAAAATTACTGAGGGGCTCGTGATGAGAGGGAGGACAGTTAGCAGTGGGAGGAATGAGACTTTTGCCCATTTCTTAGTCTTGTGAGAATAACGCCATTGGGAATTGCCTGATGGATGAGGGCAAACTGGTGTGGGATGTCAGCCAGGACCTGCTGGGGTTGGTCGGAGGGCAGCAAATATCCATCAGTATAACCAACCCTAAAGACACTTTCAATACTGCTATTGCTGCCTAACACTGGAGGAAACCACAGCTCAGAAATACAGAATTATTTACCTGGAAGGGGACCACGAAACCTTATTCTTATACTTGTGTTCAGTTATTGTAACAATGCGTCACATAGAAATTCCCCTTTCACTGCTATGAGCTCTTTGAAGAAAGAGAAGATCTTTGCTTTATTCCCAGAGGAAAGTCCTGCCAAGGTTTCTTTGCTTTGGCTTTTGGGGATAGGTGCTGAGGGTTTCTCACTTTTCATGCTGCAAAGTAGCTGCATTTCTCATCAATTTGTACATAGGGACGTAGAGGCCTGATCTTAAGCAGCAAGTGTACAACACTGTTACAGATCAATTGGCTTAAATGCTGCCCTTAGCACTCCCCCTGTTAAAGGTTGGCATAGATGGATTTAGCTGGTGTGGGTTGATTTGTGCACTGACCACTGGGAATACAAGTGATTCTGACCTGGTGCTTCCCATGCCTCCAAGTCCTCACAGACCAGCCATCAGCAACCAGGAGATGCAAAGCAAAGATAGGAAGAACAGCACAAATACACAGTGATCTCTCAGGACCTATTTCAAAGCCATCACCAGCTAATTTTATTGATTATTCACCAGTGCTTGTACTAGAAA
>JASSUY010043838.1:0-11732 GCA_032466535.1 Forpus xanthops | reverse complement strand
GAGGAAGAAATTCTTTACTGTGAGGGTGGTGAGGCACTGGAATGTGTTGCCCAGGGAAGTTGTGAATGCTCCATGGCAGTGTTCAAGGCCAGGTTGGACATAGCCTAGGGTGTCATGGTTTAGTGTGAGGTGTCCTTCTCCATGGCAGGGGGGTTGGAACTGGATGACCTTTAGGTTCTTTAGAACCCTGACTATTCTATGATTCTATAATTGTCTGCTTGAAGGGTCTGATGTGAGCTGTCTCTTCAATGTCCAAACCAGTGAGCTGGTTTTGAGGTCAAAGCTCTGTGTGTGTAAGAAGACTTTGTGGTAAGCCAACTCACATCAAAATCTCTAGTGATTGGGATCAAAGGAAAGGGTGTTGTTTGTAATAACTTGGAGGAATATCTGTGGATAACGTTTGCTGGAAATGAGATTGGAAGGAATATGAGGCTCCTGTATATAAGATTCTCCCTTTTTCTGTTTAATTGTTGCTTCTAATAAATGCTGGGTTAATGGCTTGTCTTGTGCCAGCTAAACTTGATACACTCATTAAAGAAGCCATGTGTCTGGAGTAGCTTAGTCAAGTCCCACAGCAGAAGGAGAGGTCCTTGTTTTGCTTTGGGTGGAGACAGCTGCTTGCATGGCTGATAGCTGAAGGGGGAGTGAGATGGATATGGGACCACAGCAATCCCCTAAATGTTTCTGGGATCTTTCTGCTACCAAGTGGCCAAGACCGTGAGGTTATACATCAAAAAGGCTGCCTCCTCCCACTGCTGGTGGGGTGTTGAGTTGTGAGCCTCCCTGAGGCAGTGTGAACCAAGGTGGGGCTACGGGGCTTGTGGCCTGAGGACTGCAGTAGCATTCCACACCACCTATGCCCCTGGGAGCATGCACCCTTGGTGAATATCCTCTTCCACTTTCCAGATGACAGGTCTGGTTTTGGCAACCCCATGCTCATGCCCAAATTCAGACCAGCTCATTAACTTCAGTCCAGCTGAGGAGAGATCCAGAATCATCAGGGAATGAAGGGGCAGCCCTGCATTGTCTTCAGTAATACTGAGCTGAATGGAGTGCCTTCTCTGTGGGTAAATAAAAACATAAGACAAGGGACGTTTGTGCAAAGGGACTGTGGCCAAACCATTGGGCTTCTGCGCAGAGGAGGAAACATGCCATATTACAAATGGTGATCTATCCAAGACTGAATTAAGGTACTCTTGGTGCAGATTTGATGTGAAAAGGTAATTACACTGGACTCTTATTATAGCACAACAATAAACACAGAATCTCTGCATTTGAAGAGCAGCATCAGATTCCAGAGGTAATATTCATAAATAATCTGAATAGAGCAACTCATTCCATACCCTGCTATTTCTGTTCTAATTCCATATCCTTTCCTTAATGAAAGAGGAGAGATGTTCCTGACCACATGCAGTTTGATAATCCTACCAAAGCCTTGGTGTCACTAAAAATCATAATTAGTCATTTACAGATGACACAAACACTGGGAAAAGGCAAAGTATAGAAGGGAATATTTATAACAGAAAAAGACATAGAAACATATATACAGTATCAACACAGAAAGGCACACTAATAAAATGAAGACGATTATGGAAAGTAGCGAGGCTCGAAGAGACTTGCGAGGTTGTTGCTCAGATGAACATACTCATCTGATGGCATCTAATGTTACTTAAGTGGGGGAACAGTGAGCTTTGTTCTGTTTCCATTCCACAATGACTGACTCCAGAAAGAGGTACTCATTTTCAGTGTCTATTTAAAACAAACAAACAACAGCAAGCCAAAAATAAACCAAGCTAGGAAACAACAGACAGAAGAACCAAGAATAATAAAGGTGTAGAAAAAAATTACCCTGTAGTAAAATTCACAATGGACTCAGACTCCATTGCTGTCAAAACTAGAGGAAAAAAAAACCTGTCTCAATCATATTCTTACAGTACTTAGTTTGGAAGATGGTTTGGGAGAATTTTCAGTCTTAGAGGCAAAGGTAGTATGAGACCTACTTGAGGCTGGAGGTTGGGCATAGACATACTGAGATTTAAAATAAAGGCTTGTAAGAAGTTTTTGGAACAGCTTGGAGCAGGGAACGTGGTTGATTTCCATTGCTAGCAATTCTTCAAATCACCACAGTACATTTTTTCTCCATTTCAAGCCCGAATTAACTGCCAGAAGCCTAATTACCTCTTACACAAGAAGTCAGACAAGACTATCACCATAGTGTCCTCTGATCTTACAGCCTATGACTAATGTATCATGTGCTTGTTCTCTCATTCTCTCTGGGGAGAAGAAGATGCAGTGGGCTGTTTTGTTTTGGAAGAATATTTGGTAGTTTTTAATGCACTGTACTTATTTTAGAGGAGGAAGGTCACAAATGTGTGTTGTAGTTGGAATAGAGCTGCAATGTTTGCGGGGGTTCACTGCGGGCAGCCTGTCTCATCCTGGCCCCTGGGAACACTCTGTATTTCATCCCTCTTCTATTAAGAAAGCATTGTGGTGCCAGAGGATTGAGATGTTCCCAGTCCTGAAGCTGTGGACTATTTTTTGTCAGTGCCACTGAACCCTTAAGGAGAGGAATTATAACCCTGAGTGGTAGGAAACTACCGTACACGGTAGAGGCAATACACGCTTCCATGTCGGATGCAACCTGCTGTGATGCTTTGAGCCCTATAGAAAGATAACCTGCTGCTGGTTCAGAAGGCTTGTGTTGCTCCTCTGCTCATACACAGCTTTTCTGCCATAGGAATTAGGTGATGTACAGCCCAGTGGTGCTCGTTGAGGGGATACCATTGGCCTTTTGAACTGTGTCAAAGGTTCAAAGATGAGCATCAGGGCTTCTGAGTCACTTTTCAAATATTAAGATAGCTCATAATATCATTGTATGGAGGGCAGTTGGAACTAGATAATCTTTAAGGTCCCTTCCAACCCAAACCATCCTGTGAGTCTATGATTCTATGATCTCACTCTCATATATTCAGGCTGTGAGTAATCAAAATTATTTTTAAGGGGAAAAATATTTATCCGGGGTAATAATTTTTGTTCTGATTAAAAAAAATGCCATTGCTTTGCAGTGTTTAGTGAAGCATGCAGTATCATCCTTGCTGTTAATATCTTCTGCAAGAAGAAACTCTATTATATACAGTATATATATTATATTATACATAGTATAATATATACACATTATATACTCTATACGCTATATGCTATACTCAATTCAGAAAACACTGAAAAAAGAGTTTTGTAACCATACAGCCAATCTTTAGTACAGTATTACTCAAAACATTATTGACACTCCATATGACAGCAAAACAGATCAGTGAACTAAGAAGAGTTATTTCATACGTAAAAACAAGACCTCATAGCAGCCTTCCGGTATTTGAATGGGGCTAAAAGGATGCTGGAGAGAGACTCTTCATCAGGAACTGTAGCAACAGGACAAGGGGTGATGGGTTCAAACGGAAACAGGGGAAGTTCAGGTTGGAGATAAGGACGAAGTTCTTTATTGTGATGGCGGTGAGACACTGGCACAGGGTGCCCAAAGAAATGGTAAATGTCCCATCCCTGGCAGTGTTCAAGGCCAGGTTGGACAGAGCCTTGGGTGATATGGTCTAGTGTGAGGGTCCCTGCCCATGGCAGGGGTGTTGGAACTGGATGATAAGATTTTCTCCAATCTAAACCATTCTACAATTCTATGATTCTGTGATTCTATGACCTGCACAAAAGGAGTCAGGTGCCTTGGTCCTCTGAAGTAATAGGAACTTTGGTTTCTAAGAGCCTTTTTAGGTCACAATTTAACTGGTCCGAAGCCCCAGACAAAGGAATATAATCCCAGTTCTTTCATCCCAGCATGCAAACAAGAGCTGCTGGACTATTTTGGTCTACCATTCCCTTACGGAGGTTTTGCAATTTAGCCAAACCAGAGTACAAGAGCTAACAATTCTGAATTTGAAGTAAATTTGGATTCTTATTTTTAGATTTGAGCTTCTTGCTTTGGTGACCAACAGTAAAAATAAGCAGTGAGCATCATTGCCAGCATTCTCAATTAGAGGCATAATAGAGCTTAATCTGCAACATCTTGCTGAACAATCCAACCCTCAGAACTTTGATGATCAGGAAGAAGTTACCCACCAGGCTGAGTGCTGGTTCAGTATTTCTAAACCAAAATCATCATTTGCCTCCAGGCAAATTCTTAGTATTCTCATATAAAATAAGGCTTTCTCTGAAAGTCTTGCACCCTGTGTTAATAAGGAATATAGAGGCTGAGAACACAGGGTGAAATGAACTGTTCAGTAAGAGAGGGAGAAATCAGGATTAGAACCGACATATTTTAAGCTTTATCACTATGAAACTGCTCAAGAAAGAGGAAATCCTGTTCCCTCCAATTCAACAGCAAAGTACGAACCTCTTCCTGGAGGTTACACGCTGCAATGACTCATTGTTGACAGGTATTTTTACCTTCCTCACCAGAACCCTTCAGCCCACAAAACAAGGTTTTTTTCTAAGAATGATCAATGAGAAACTGAAGGTTCTCACTTATATTTGCAATTAGTTAAGGTGTTGTTTTGGGGCTGAACTTGTGGCATCTTCCGCATGTCCCAGTCCTTCTGCAGCCAGCAGCAATTGGGGTGCTGAGCACTATGTTGTGGAGTTTGCTGGTGCTTAGCCGTTAATGCCTTTACAGCTTTGAGAAAGGATCAGAGAAGCGATCCCAGGAAGTTTAAGTGGAAATCTAAACCAAAAGACCAGATCCAAGCTCAGTGCATCACATCCTCTTGCTCGGTTAGACATGATGCTTACAGCATCACATCCTCTCAAGCAGCTCAGACTTCTCAACATCCACTATGAGTGTTTTGGAGCGATATTGCTTTCTAAATCTCCCGTCCTTTGCTACGCTCTTTTACAGACATGTCATGCAATTGATCCTGACACACACTGGTGTGAGCAACTCGGTGGTGCCAAGAACTGTGTTTTTAGTCTTCTTTCTCCCAGCAGACTCCTGTGTTTCTGATGAACGAGCTGTTGTAATTCACATGACTCAGGTTTATTCAGCACGCTGTCAGACCTGGAGTGCTGCCAGACTTGTTTATTGGTTTTCTGTCCTTTCAGGCCTTTTATAGGAAATCACAGAAAGCCACTATTTCACCACGTATACCTCTCGTATAAACAAACTGCTGAGTAACACACTCCTCTTTCCTCTGCACAATAGCTTGTCATATAAAAATACACATGGCTTACTCTCATTTATAGAATCATAGAATAGTTAGGGTTGGAAAGGACCTTAAGATCACCCAGTTCCAACCCTGCTGCCATGGGCAGGGACACCCCACACTAGACCATGCCACCCAAGACTCCATCCAACTTGGCCTTGAACACCACCAGGGATGGAGCATTCATAACATCCTTGGGCAGCCCATTCCAGTGCCTCACCACCCTCACAGTAAAATTTTGGGTCTGAAAAGAGGCAAAAAAATAAGGTGATTTATATTAAAAAAAAACTTCTTAAAATGTCTCTTTTAGTTTTTTCTCCTGCTAGTCACATATCACTGTGTTTGCAGTAAACACTTCTGAGCAATATCAGTAATCACTTTGGCTGTGCAAGTCTTCTGAGAGTTGCTTCTTCTTGAAAGAGCACTGAGATAAAGTTCTATATTCCAAGGGGGTTACAGGACCTTCCCCCAAACTTGCAACAAGATTCATGCTGCTCCTCAAGCTACAATGGAAATACACTCCTCTTTCCCAGCACAACCCCTCCTATTGCTTGTGGGGTTGGAATTAGATGATCTTATGGTCCTTTCCAACCCTGACTATTCTATGATTCTATGAATGACCTTTGAAAAGAGAGTTTGAAGAAGGCGGCTTGGCAGTACATCTCTTCTGACCTTTACCAAAATGCTGCTTGCTCTTGAGCTGCTGTCACTGTGCGTGTTCCTCCTTTCAGTCCACCTTGGCTTCACTATGAAATGCTCAAGCTTAAATCTCATCTCCACTGCTTGTGTCAAAGCAGAGCTCTTTCACATGAAGAACATTCACAAGCCAAGTACCGGCGCTGAGCTGACAAGCCGTAAATTCTTAACCACCTACTTGATTATATATAACTGTTTGCCTAAGGGCTTTCTTTTACTTTTCACCCCCCGGTTCTGATAGTATTTATGCACACATTTAACTTTATGTACACAAGTGTTTGATGTCAATTAGCCCGCTCTGGTAAATGAAGTGTGCACGCATGTAAATGTTTGCAGGAAGGAAGCTTTGATCCTGTTTATATCTTTCATATCTCTAAAGGAAAATAATCTATGCTCTGTAAATCCAGCCTCTATGAAAAACTCATTTTGTCAGATCATTTTGCTGTTGGCTAACAATATTACTCTTGCTGAAAGATATGAGCTTGAACCAGTCAGTCCTGAGTAAAGTTCTTCCACAACCCTTATATCTGGATCAGAAAAGTCCAGAGTGAGGGAAAAGCGTCCAGAGTTCAGACACTGGAGAAAAATTTTGCCACATTCAAATCAAAACCTTTGCCTTACTGCTGTCAGGATTTAAACACTGGCATTTGGCTTTGAGCCTGGGAGAAAAAGTGTATCTGTCAAGTTGACAACTTCTAGTACAGAGTAAGTTTAACACAGCATGAGAGCTAGAAATGAGGTGGAATAGGGGTGATATTTCTGTTGAAGTACATTGAAGTTGGGGATGCTGTTCCTGGAGATGGCTGAGATTTGTAACCCAGGGGGTACCATCAACCTAAAACTGCACAAATTGTCACCCATTTTCTGATGAGACTGATGCACCCCATACCTGCTCCTGCTGGAGAGGCCCATTTAGCATAACACTGTGGAGGATGGAGAGAGAAGAGGATCTCTGTATTAATCCCTGATCTGGCATTTTGATGAATGGGTAGTGATAGTTTTAACTCTTTTTCCATACACACAGGAAGAAATCTTTCCCTTCTCCAAATAATAATTCTATGAATTGCTTATGTGCTGCACTTTTTCATCTGTTTAACTTCATTGTAACAGCATGGTAAGTGTTCTTTAGTTAACTTTTTTAGTTTTCATGTTACTTTAAAGTGCAAATACAATTGCTTTCATCCCACTTGTTGATTAGCTCCTTCTTGGTCAAAGTCAGACCTAAACTCACTGTTTGACAGACACCATACATGGAATTTGGCTCCTGACGCAGTTTGGAGAAGCTCGCTGTGAATTGTAATCACATAAAATTCTGGAGAATGTGCAGTTTTCAGTTCTACATTATCATCCCATCCTCAAACCTTCCGCCTACTCAGTGCTCATCATCTTCTTGCTGGAACGTCTGATCTTTAGAACACTAGAAAGTGCACAGACTTATAAACTGTGAGGTTGCTCTTCAACCTCGCACGTTATCACTCAACAGCAGATATCAGAGATGCTTTGCTTCTAATAAACATCGTATGCATTGCAATAGCTTTGGAGATCTTTCTCCTTTGCTGGTAAGTAGGAGATACCCGACTGCACTATCAAAACTGCAAATATCTGAGACTAAATTGCACAAGATGTGCTCTCTATTTGAACCATATTGGTGGAATTCACCAGAATAAATATCAATGTGATATAGATGTTTGTGTCTGAGCTCCCTTTTTTGCCAGTGAAAAGAAAGAAGCACTGTTAGAGACTGATTGTAGAAGAGTGATCCAGCAACTGATCCTCATTCCAAGGAAATCTGACAGAAAGAGAGGTTGGGAAGGTCCTGAAGTCACTTGTGTCCCCACTTGGTCTCCTAGCGTTGATCAAGCCCTTCTGAACTTTCCATAGTGTCTGTCTGAGCTGTTTCTAATAAAAGGGAAAGACCTAGTACTGTGCTAATTTCAGTAGAAAAGGCACACACAGATGGTTGGTGAAGCATTAATGGTTGGATATAACATTTTTTATGGCAGCTTCTGAGAAGTTATGTGCCTGCTTTAAGTTACCCTTCTATTATTGGCCATGGAAAGAGTAAAGAAGCTTTATGGAGAACATGCTTCTTGCCCTAAAATATATAAAATCATTTATCAATGATGTGACACCTCCTGGAGGTTCTTTTGTCTCTCTTTTGGCTGTAGACCAACACCTTAAATTACCTGTCCATCTTCCAGTGTGATGTAGTGAGATGGGATGAACCTAACTATCACCAGGCTGGCACTTAGTGTACAGATATGAAGATTTTCATGAACTTGAACGTGTTCAGATTCCAGACCATAATGGTGTCATGTTAAAACATGTTTCTGAGCCCATAGGTGGAAGGGATTATCTGTATATAACAAAAATACCTTTCAGTGACAATCTGACCTCCTTAGATGCTCAAATTGATTCAAAGATGACATGAAAACTATTGCAAAGCTGAAACCAAATGGGAAGTGCTGAAGGACCAGAAGGCCATCAGTTTTCACTCCCTCCTGTTGTCATTATCCTCCTATCAGGGCCTGATGGATGAAGTACATCCTAAAAACCCAGCACTCCACTCTAATGGCAATAGGAAGAGTGTTCTTGTCACTTGCAGTTGACACCAGGATATTTTCTAACTGCACAAGATTGTAAGTGCTCCTACTGTCATATCCTAACCTTTAATGGGCATTTAAAGGGCCTACTTGGGTAGGCTGAATTCTCTACGTTTGAAAATCGTTCTTGAGATTATATAAAATGAAATTGGGAAAATACAGCAGCAGCAAATTCTTCACAGTGAAGTGAAAGGCACTTCCTAGAAAATGTGTTTCTTTTCTCAGTCCTAGTGCCATAAATGGCTCAATCTGACTTTTTTTCAGAGCTCCCAAGTCAAACTGCATCTCTTTTTTGCAGGCTTTTTCAATAATAGATGTGGATATAGAGCCCCAAACCTCAAAGTTATGTTACTAACTTTGCAAAGTGCATAAGAAAGTAGGAAAGTAAATGCTGTGGAAAGGAATAAGAGGACAACCACCACATAAATAGGGGAATTATTGAAGTGTCTAAGATAGGATTTAAGATGACTGTTAATAATTATATTATTGTGCAATTTCTATATACCATTAACATTCTTCCTTTTTAATCTGCATATTTTTCTAATATGAGATTCTTCTGATGATGGTCCATTTTATTATGCTTGGTGATGTTTCTAATTACCAGTGTCAGTGCATCGTTACTTCACTGTTATTGCATTCATTAATGATCTCTGACTTTTTCCTTTATGATGGGTTTTTTCCCAGCTCAACACATCATCAAACAAGCAACATTTTCCTGTAATGGGAAGCATCATTCTAAGAATCAAACTAATTTTCCCAATAATGTTTTCTGTGGATACTTTCACATTTCTGTCAAAGCCTGAACACATGTTTGTAATCCCTCTGGTGTCAGAATGCTGTCTTCATGTTCTGGAAACTCTGAGATCTAAACAGCACATTTTCCAACAGCAATGATGCAATGATTTATGCCGGATCCTTTTAAGACTGACTCTTAGAGCTTTTGATGTGCTCAACCAGTTTTATTGAGGCCTTATCTGGACCTACATGGGCCCCAGATGTCCCCCCAGTCTCAAGTAATGTTTAGAAGTAAATGAAATATTACAAGTGTAAAATGACACACCTTGAGACTGGAATACCAAAACTAGAATGTAATAAATCTGAAGTCATTCAGCAAAATGTCAAAGTCATACCTTCTAGGAGTCAAAACTGGGAACAAGCATCTCTAAATACAGATAACAAGATAAATACAGGCAATAGATTATAAGGAACAATGAGTAGGTCATTTTTACATTGGGGATAAGAAAACAAATGTCAAATACAATGTTTTTAGATAACTCCTTTAAGAAAGAGGCACAAACCAAGTTTGGAAGCAGAGATCCACTCTGAGTTCAGTCTTTGAGATACGGATCAAAGTTGTCTGCGCCACGGAGGCGTCAGTCACTCCTGCTCTATCTCTGTGTGTTTAAGGCATATGCTTTATATTTCATTGGAACTACTGCAAAATTGCTTTTGACCATAAACTTACAGTGACATCTTTCAGAAAATGAAAGACATAAGTACCAGATCACTAGCAAACAAACAGTTCCTGGGGTCGGGTAAGGTTGTGCGTGCTATTCTGAAGAGTGACTGCCTATGTCTCAAATAGAGCCTGTGCACTGTAGATTAAACCCATCATACATATCGCTGGCTCAGATACCAAAGGAGATACTAAATAGATAGGTTGAATAAACTTGAAATGAAAATTTCAAACCCTTTTCTCTTGGTGTGGTTAAAACAGTTGGTTTGAGCTACATGGCGCTATGTGTTTGGATGAAACATCAATGGAAACCAAGGCTAGTTTTATGTGCCATTCACAGCATGGAGGATTAAGAACAGCTGAATACTAATCCCAGGGAATGTCCCTGGAATAGTGATAAAGGATTTAAATCCCTTCAAATCTCTTGCAATGAAGGAAGCCTCACTGAAATGTTTTGGGAGTGTCCTCAGTGGTAAATGTCATTTACCGTGCTGAGATGGATGGAGTCAGGCAGCATCACAACCGCTTCCCCATCAGATAAGCATGTATGAGGTTCATAGGTTAGATGGCTCTGGAATGGAAGTATAGATCCAAGTTTTGCTTTCATTCTTTAATTATTTCATAGACTCATAGGGTCATAGAATGGTTTGGGTTGGAAGGGATTTTAAAGCTCACTTAGGTCCAACCTTCTGCCATGGGCAGGGGCACCTTCCACTAGATCAGGTTGCTCCAAGCCCTGTCCAACCTCATCTTCAGCAGACCAGGTTTGGGAAGACAGTTTCTATTTCAGAAAGCATCCTTCAGAGAGTTCTCTTTCAGGAGCCTACATCTTCTTTCTCTTCCTCATCTCTTTTCTCTTTCCCCTTCCCTTTCTTCATCCCGTTTCCCTTGTTCTACTATTTTCCAGAGTGGCACAGCAGTCTAGAAGTGGAGCTGGATCACTGAGATGCTCTTCTGCCCTCCTCTGCCCTCCCTTGGCATGGGATCTTGGCCCCTGGACAGGGCTGCCCCATGGCTGCACCTCTGTCAATGACATCAGAGAAACTGTCACATATGTCATCGTCAGTCACCAGCGATGTCACCAGCTTCGTGCTGGAATTCCATGGTTATTCACACAGAGCCCATGATTTTGGGTCAGCCTGATGTGGGTTTTAAGAAAATAAGAAATAGGATCTCCTTGGCCTTGTTAGAGCCATATGTTTGAGCATGAGGCCTCTTGAGTCCCCAGTGGTATGTGATCAAATCACCATTCCATTTCCTCTTGTAGGATGCACAGTGACCCGTCCTTTGATTTTCCTGAATAGGATAAGATAGAGCCATGCATGTGGTCCTGGGATCATATTGGCGTGTTGGGTTAAGTCAGCAGGCCTGATGACTGAGGCTGTTATTCCTCCTAATTTCCATGGTAACCTTTTATGCACTGATGATATTTTACCCATATGCAAGGTGAAGTCCATACAACTAAATTGAATACGACTTCTTCTTTAAAAACCTTCTATAAAAGTGTTTGTCTCACTGAAATCTGCTTCCTGCAGCTGGAGTTCAGCCTCTTAATACTTTGAAATCTTATGAAACTGGGTTTTCTGTCTCAGGTGAAATGGGATGAAATCATGTGTCTGTATTCCCTGATCTCCTTAACAGCTTGTTTGACATGATGGAGGGAAGGGATGGGATCCAAAGGGATGTGTAGCTGTTGGAATGAGTCCAGAGGAGGCCATGGAGATGCTGCAAGGGCTGGAGCTGCTCTGCTCTGGAGCCAGGCTGAGAGAGCTGGGC
>JASSUY010043835.1:0-25666 GCA_032466535.1 Forpus xanthops | reverse complement strand
GCATTCACAACTTCCCTGGGCAACCCATTCCAGTGCCTCACCACCCTTACAGTAAAGAATTTCTTCCTCAGATCCTAAAGGACTTGTGCATCTTCACAACCTTGAAGCTGTTAAAAATGCTAAACTGCTTTAAAATGCTTGAAGTCTTTTAAGCCTGTATAGAAAGCTAAGGTTCTTAAATCACATAAATTTCTTAACCTGCGTCCTGGACTCCCTGGTGAATGCGAAAAGGCCTCTGTCCACTGTACCTACTGCTTTGATACTTCAAACCAGAACATAAAGGAAAACTGAATGCTTAATATGATAGCTTACTTCCAAATGAAAGAAAAAGTTTTATCCTGAGAACTCTTACTATCTCACCAAGTTTATTAAGGAAATCTCCTTTATGACCCAAATTGCCATCAGAGGTAATAATTGACAGCAACTTTCATTTCAAAATATCAGTGAGCACTAAAAGAATGTATCTTTTAGGCTAGAATAGCTGGGACCTGACTTTTATCTATAAAATGAGTTTATAATGTGGATGAACCCAAATTTGTGCTAAAAATCCACAGAATCCAACCTGATGTGGCAGGTGCCAGCAATCCTGGAAATGTGTCATGGTGCTCTGACAATCTGAACAACAGCAAAATGTAAGCAAACCACAGAAATGTGCATTTAGACAGAGTGTATAAATAGAAGAACACAGTTAAAATGCAGTAACAAAGAAAAGAATAGTAACTGTTTCATGACAGTAGTCACTCAATGCTCTTTTTTATAATCCAGTGTATTTCACTTACAACTGCCATGAAAATAGAATCATAGAATGGTTTGGGCTGGAAAGGATCTTAGGATAATCTAGTTCCAACCCCCCTGCCACATATGTGCTTTTGTCCTAAACTTGACATTCTGGAATCTGCAGGCCACTAACATCCTGAGATAAAAACATTGGTCTAGGATGATTTGTGAGGCAAACTTTTAGTTATGCTAAATAATATTCTTAAAGAGGAACAATTTGTCAAACACTTTTGTCATGAAATGTCTATTTATCAAAATCAAATTATGTGATGAAAGAGCACTGCTGTCAATAAATTTATCCTCGTAAAGGTTTAAAAAAATAAGTTAACAATTTTAATTTTGCTGTCTTCAGATTAATCAGATCCTACTTTTTGAGTTGAAAAAACTAACATCACCTGAAACTTTGTTAGTACCTCTAATTCATTGATTTAAAATAGTATTTTAAGGTTTTATATATAAAAAAATATAACTCTACGTATATTATTTCCATTGTTTCAACAAATGCCTCACATAATTCGCTGATGGAACAGGTTGCGCAGAGAAACTGTGGCTGCCTCATCCCTGTGAGTGTTGAAGGCCAGTCTGGTAGTGACTAGGCCAGGTCTAGTAGAAGGTGTCCCTGCCTATGACAGGAACTAGCTGATCTTTAACCATTCTATAATTCTGTGTGTGAATAATTTGCAAATTTTAAGAGAATAAAATTTATTTGCTTAAATTTTTTTTTAAATTGTTTTAATGCCTTATATTGAAATAAATGTCTTAAATATTTTATATTAACAATTTAGCAGCTTTATTCTATATAAAGAATAGTTTTATACTATGAATGTATTAATCCACCCCTTAAAAATGTTACTAGGATTAATTTTTCCCATTAAAATGCTTCAGACATGCCTGAAAAGAAATAATTGGCAACATTAACTGCTTTCATCAAGGACAAAAATTACCTTTAATTCAAGGAAGTGAAGGCATGATCAATTTCTTCAAAAATTTGAAAGGATCACAGATATTAAAAATAAGGAAATCGGCTTTGCTATTCTTGTTTAATTTGCTGGTTAAACCAAAAAGCTGCAAAGTAAAATACTTCTGCTATTTTTATCTGGCTTCTTTTTTATAATTGTAACGCAATCAACGAGCAAATGTGATTCAAATTTCTGCTTCAGGTTCTACTCAAGTAGAATACAAATGATTACTTAGGACTATGTTCTTGCAGAGTGCACTGTTTCCTCTTAAATTCCAGTAGTCAGATAATGTTTATGTTCTGTATATAATATATACAAACATTAAATCTGTATCTCAGCTGGAATGACAGTGAGTAACATGCAAGCTCTCGCTGGCTATACCAGTGATGGATGATTTACATGAAGAGGATATGACAACTTTGACTTCTGGTTTAAAGTCCAAGCCTGAGATACCTCTGAAATGTTGCTTTCTGTTCAGTTGTTTTACATATTATCAATAATTTCCCTAGTCCTCACTGAGCATAAAATTCTATTAGCTTTTTAATGCAGTAACATAAATCCTACTTCTTTTTTTTCGAACCACTTTCTGCCAAAATATGTAATGTCAGTAAAGTGTTTCTGCTTATTTTTTCTCCCTATTTCCTGGGGCAGTGTCCTCTTGCTTCTATGCCAGTGTCTCCCTTTGTTGTTAGGTGTTGTGACTAATGCCAATGTACCCCCATATATCACAGTATTTTGACATGAGCTGAATAGCTGCTACTAGAATGTAGACAGATAGAGTTTTGATGCTTTTACTTTTTTTTTTTTTGGTTTTTTTTTTTTTTTGTTTGCTTTGGTTTGTTTTTTGGTTTTTTGATTTTTTTTTTTTTTAAATAATGATGTAGTATTTTTTTCTTCAGTGATATTCGCTGTCATCATTGCTGCAACTGATGAGCAGACTTAGGAACTACTGAAATAGCTCCTATAACCAGTGAGCAATTAACTCCATGATGGCCTGACCTGAATGGAGAGTAAGACTGTTCTAATATTCTCCCGCACAAGCTGCTTTCTAATGAGCTACAAATCTTTTCCAGAAAATGGGCTGTTCTACATGCTTACTGGATCTTATTTCTTGTCTGCAAAAGATATAAATAGCAAGAGTGCTAGCTTCATTGGATGTGTAATTGCTTAAAAGCAATTTACTTTGTAGTGTTACTATGAATTCAAGAGGATACTAATAAAAAATATATAAACATGGCATGGTTTTGGCCCTAAACCATGGAGGCCAAATGTTTCTTTGTAGTCTTCTAATTAAATTTAAATAATCCCTTTCAAAAATGGCAAGTGAACAGTTGAAAATGAGCTGGCATAGTCTGGAAAAATAGACTTCTAAACTGTAGGGACCTGGCAATCCCTGTTCATTACATTGTACTGATGCCAGTCCCATAGCAGCCTAACAAGTAAAGGCATGAGTGAGAGAGGAGTATACACATGATGGCACACAGACGGAGCAGCTGGGAGGTAACTATTTCCACGCAGCACATTTTCTTTGTTCTGTTGTAAGCTGACATGCAGAGTTGGCATTACTTTGGTTAGTTGTTTTTATTTTTTTGCCCTTAAGAAGTAGTTTATAAATGTATTTCTTCTTTAACCCCAGTTTGGTAAGTAATCTGTAATAACAATAACATCAAAACAAAAGGAATAAGAAAAACATTTGGGCATGAAATCACAGATGTTATGTTCAGGAGTATAGCAGGCTTTATTTTCCTAAGAGGGCCAAATAAAATTCATCTAGAGTTGCTAAGGATCCAAATAATATTGCAATATTCTTTCCACTATCCAGTCAGCTTGAGCATAAAATTCCAGAATTAAGAGCAAGCACTGGTGAGCACTTTCTAAAGTAAGATGAGCTTTCTGCTCGATCTCACCAAGACTGAGCAAGAACAAATGTAGGGGAGATTAATACAAGCGATTTCTTTTTGGCAGAAGGATACTGAGTTAAAGTGGGCATTAAGTTAGGCAGTATAGGTCCAGGAGGTCTTAGGTGAACAGTTAAGGGTGCAGGTAGTGTGAAGGACAAATGAAGTCGATAAAGACAAGTGGGAGATCTCAGACTAGTTATAGGGTTTGTTGTGGTGAGCAGGGAAAGACGACATTGGAGAAAGTGAGGGGAAGAACAGAAGGGAAGGGGGGAATAGATTTGATGGAGAAAGTGCACCCAAAGCATACAGCTTTGCAGCAGTCATAAACATAACCTTGTAGTAGGTGGAAACATACTCTTGCTAGAGAAATTCAGAGGTAGAGAAAAGGTTATAGCTTGTCTCAGCAGCCCTCCAGGAAGGAGGAGGCCACTGCAGCTCCCAAATATCAGGTAATAATGAGCTTGAGCAGACTACATGGACAGTCCTTATCAATACACCATTAGAAAGACTGCTCTCTGTAGAAGTCTTAAAATGCAGGCCAGGTGAGTATACGTAAAATAAGTAAATGTAATATAAAAAATATCTAGAAAAATAAAATAAATAAAATAATATAAAATAAAAATAAAATAGAATAAAATAAAATAAAATGTACTTCTGTTTGCTTGAACATTGTATTCTGGACAGTAGGTTTGAGCAAGAGTGATACTATCTATGTTTGTGTGTGTGTATGCACACACACAGGATAAATATGTTGATAAAATAATAAAAAAAAATCTATATTTAAATATTAAATATCATAAGGGACCAAAAGAGTCATAAGACATGAGGATAAGATATTTTTATATATGCTTATCCACTAATACTACTCCTTAGCCTAAATTTAACTGGAAAAATAGAGAATGGCATAAGCAAGTGGTGGTGGAAAACATCAAAAGAATATCCTGTCTGATCTTCAGACTGTCATATCACAGACATGGTTAAACGGTAATAAAGAAAGGGTCATACAGGAAAATTGTATTCTCTAGCATTAAGAACTCACACATTTGCTATTGATGTGATTTATAAACTTCACTAAAAATGTACCATTATTGTGCCTAATTGTTTTAATGACATTTACATGTATGTATCACAGATCAGTTTAAAAGTATAATTAAGTTTTGTTGACACTCTTAAGGCAATGTGTTTATTATCTTCAAGATAGGTGTATTCTGCTACTTATTTATGTCAGTTCAATTTTCCCATTATTCAAATATTATTGTCAAAAGTTTTATGGCATTTCAGTACCTATACTGAAGAAATTCTTTAGCTGGTCTCATTTGTTAAGCTGAAATAGCATCCACTTCTATGTCCAGAACCCTGACAATGTTCCATTTAGGGGGAGTATGCTTATCAAGATAACATAACTTCCTAACTTCTTTTCCTGATGCATGAGTTTTGTGCTTGATGCTGCCAGATAAATAGAATAAGCAAAGGGGCTCATTACAAGTCAATACCTAACACTGAAATAGAGTGACTTTCATTCTGTGCAAATGCAGTTGATTTTCTTGCAATTTTCAGCATTCAAGAAGTGGAGAGAGTAATAAAAGATTCTTATTAGGAGCAAACAGACAACCTGCAGTTCTATTAAGAGATTAATCTCCTTCAAAGTCAGCAAAATTTCTTTTGAAATTCTGCAGCAGAGCTTTACATATCTGCCATCTGGCTCAGTGCCGTAAGCACAGGAAACAATGGAGTAGTGTGTTGCCATACAGTGATAAGGATTTGTGCTTCACATTTAATTTTCTGTCTTTGAATCAGTGAATCGATAGAAGAAGTTTAGTTTCGAAATGTTGCAGCTTTAATAGATTATCAAAATCTCACACTTAGGACTTGATTTAAAGACCATCAAAATCAGTACAAGGACTGACTTATTGACATTGATAGGATTCTCATTATGCCCTCCAGCTTATGTTTGCACTAACAGTCAGTTTCAAAATGTTCCTCCAGGAAGAATATATATTTTTCTTATTTTTTCAGACACTTTGAAACTGAAGCTACATGGTTTTCCAGAAGCTTCTTTACAAAGCAACTTTTAGCTATTAAGTCTTGTAGACATATACTCTTTGATGATAATATTGAATTCAGAAATATAATATTTTGAGATTCATTCAAGTACTTGGGTGCTTATTAGAGGCTAAGATAGACTTGAATATGTCTTATTTACTTACTAGTAAATCATATTAAAATAGTACTGTTTCGTTGTTTTATGTGGTGGACAATCATCAGTTAATGTGAATACAATTAGAAATACAGTGATATTTTGAAGGCATTCAAGTTTCCAGTGGAAGAACAATCTCTAGACAGTCAATCATTTTCATGAGCAGAGGGCAGGTAGTATAGAGGGTAGAGTAACAAGCTTCCTGCAAAGTTCAACACTGGCCACCTGAGAATTTAATAAGAGAATACATGGCTTAAAGCTCCATGCTGTTTCAGACTGTGACTATTCATCTTACTCCAGAAAAGGTAGTTTTATGGGATTGTTTTTTAGAGTTAACATGCATTATCGTTGAAGGAAAGTGTAGCACGAAGAGATTTTGGCAGTGTTTGACACTGCAAAAAAAATGAAAATGTTGTTTTGTTAATGCTCATTGTGCCACATTTTAAATGAATAACACCAAATGTAACAAACTATTGTTTGATTGCTGGCTGAAGGCTGCAGAAAGCCAGTGTGTCCTCATTATTAAATCTATCAACTAGGGTTCTGCAGGTGGACATTAAGTCTGTTGTACAGTCAACATGAAACATTCATGATCTAATTGGCTTCCCTGCAGACACTTCATGTGGCTTCAACTTGGAAAGAAAGGTCAGAATTCAAAGAACAGATGGCAGCTGGCTAAAGTAATTAAGTGCTGAAAATCCAATCCTTCCTTACATACGTTGCATAGAATGTTTAATCGGAAGTTTGACCAGCAAAATCAGGAACTCAGCACATTTTTCTGATTCTAGTAATTCATTTTCTATAGAAATAACATATTTATAGAATTAAATAAAGCATTGAATGCATTAAAAAGTCCTCCTAAACAGACAAAAAAGAACAATTTTAATTCTGAATGTTTTCATTATGCAAAACATTCCCCTTTCCCAGGGAATAGCAGAGATGTAAAACAAATCATATAAGTCGTCCTTAGTACCTTGTTCTTCAGTTCAAATACAATAGATTATGATTCTAGTTATGGCCATATGATCAACAAAATAAACTTCCAAATTTTTGAGGTATGAGCAAAGTCAGATTACTTTTTATCAAATATTCGGTTAAACAGTATTTCTTAAAACACAAGAAAAAGAATCACCCTAACCATTGATGTGGGAAAGAAAAAATTTCAATCTGGGTAAATTAATTTAACTTACTGCCAACACAATTTTTATTACTGTTTGGTTTTGACATGTTTTATACTTGATTCCTCCCAAGATCTTCAATGAGGGTCTCAGCCCTTGTGGGTGTTTCTGCCCCAGCATGGGTCATCCATAGTTATGGTCCCTTAGTAATACCTGCTCTAACATGGAGAACATCCTTCATAGAATGCACCTCTAGCCATGTCCCCACAAGTCGCCTCCTCATGTGCCTTGCATTTCTCCTCATCTGTATCCTCACATGTGCCCTCCCCATGGTGGCTGTGTCTGTTTCATAAATATGTCAAGGTCAGCATATGACTGATCTTTGACAGGCTGCAGTGCTACTCCCATTGATGTCAGAGCTATTCATGACCAGCAAATGGCAGCTCATGGCCTCATCCTGCACAGAACATTCCCTAGCCAGGTGTGCCCCGTACACCCAATGGAGCTACTTTACTATGTTTACTGGCACTTAGGAAAAAAACGATCAGGCAACAAAACCCAGGTTTTTTTTTCTTTTGTTCATTAATTTCCCTGTTTCCCGTAGTCAGTCTGAAGTTTTCATAGTCTTAAATTCATATGACAAAGCATTGTAACCATAATATATCATCACTAGATAATAGGTAAAGAAACTGGTGTAGGTATCATAATGTTCTTTTCATTATGACTTTGAGATAGCTCAGTTCCTACTAACAAAAGGTTTTCAAAAAGCATTTCTTACAAAACAGAATTTTGAAAAGACAGCAATTTGAGCAGAAGCAGACAATTTACTCCTTATAGTTTAGGTGCTCTTATCAAACACCCCTTGGCCAACCACTGTCCTGTGATTAATGAAGTGGAAAGCATAGAGAACAGTCCATGCCAACAATGAATGTCTGTTAAAAAATACAGACATGCAGGTTTGACTCCATAACACTGAATGAACAAAACTGTTTAAGCTGCACTAATTTGCATTAAAAGTTTTGAGGCAGCTATTGAACAGAGATCCACATATGGCATTTCTACTGCAACAAATATGTACTTGCCATATGCATTTCAGGGCTATGTATAGTCACAATGAAACAAACCAGACTGACTCATGGAGAACTCATTCACAGGAATACCTCAAAGCTAGACTGGTTTGGGGAAGAGATAACAAAGGTTATCTTGTGACTAATAGCTTTGTGTGAACCTGTGCTGGAATTGAACAAACACATTGGACAACTTTTTCATGCTTGAGATTTATTGCCAGATGCAATCCCATGTTCTGTATTTGCTATATTTATTTCATATTCGATACAAAACTAACTTCTTTTTTCTTTTTTAACTCTAACTTCAATGTAGAAGACAATAAGATAATCACAATTTAAAAAAAACCTTTGTGGATTTCCCTTATAGCTATTGCTCCACACTGAGAAAGGGAACAGGCATGAATCAAATTTTCACCCCCCCATTCCTTTCTTGCTTCTGTTCCTTATAAGAAAGGAAAGCAGTAGATGACATGGAAGAAGGGCTTGTGCATGCAGGAATTTGAAAGTTTATGTTTATAACACATGCATGGATTCATATTTCTTGGTTCACATTCAGATGAAAGTGATTCCTAATTACCTTATATCTAACAGATGTATACCTTGCCTTCCTTACATATGATCCAATGAATTTCTGCATGAGTGCATCAAATGAATGCATCAAATACAGATTCATTTTAGGTCTCTCTGTAGACAGCTTTCTGTTTCTTTGTGGCTCAGGCATCTCTGCTGATTCTTTTAGTTTACTGTGGTTTCACTACTTTAGTCTCACTTACTTATAAAGACATAACCCACCACAGTCTTGACAAAACATTATTGACAACTTGGAGAACTCCACAGAGATGACATGTCTCAAAAATACAAAGAGAAAAGATGGCACCTCATTTCCTACTAAGAAACCCACCAGAAACCTGTGGTAATGCCTAAACTGTAAATTACAGGCTTTGACAGACAATTTTTATGGTTCAGTCACAGTTTTGTTCTTCTTGACATAATCTTACTTAGTTTTGGTGAGAAATGAGAAGTATTTACTCTTAGCACCTGACTGAAGCTGATTAGTTTAAAAATAGAAAATATTCCTTATATATATATATATATATATATTTATTAGAAAAAAACACTCCAAACCTTAATGGTAATATTTTGTCTTTTTAATCAGTCCGTCTCTTGCACACTTTGTATGAACATGCTTCACACATTTTTATTCTTTGATTGTTGTGTTTTCCAAAGCTGTGTTTCCTTGACAGCGAAAATAATCTATCAATTAAAACCATAAAAACCTACGTGGGCAGCCAGAATATAAAAATAATTCTTTCAATAAAACTAAACATCAAAATCAGTTCTCAAATAAAGCCTATTCTGCTGGTGCTTAAAAGAAGCCAATGATACTAAGTAAAACCAGAGTGCAATTAGAAGTAAGAAACTTCACAACTCTCTTCAGTTCATCACAACAGTTTAATACTTAGAATCATAGAATCATAGAATAGTTAGGGTTGGAAAGAACCTTAAGATCACCCAGTACCAACCCCAAATCATGGGCAGGGATGCCTCACACTAAACCATGTCACGTAAGGCTATGTCCAACCTGGCCTTGAAAACCGCCAGCGATGGAGAATTCACAACTTCCTTATGCAACACATTCCAGTGCCTCACCCCTCTTACAGTAAAGAACTTCTTCCTTATATCCAGTCTAAACTTCCCGTTTAAGTTTGAACCCATTGCCCCTTGTCCTATCACTACAGCCCCTCATGAAGAATTCCTTCCCAGCATCCTTATAAGCCCCCTTCAGATACTGGAAGGCTGCTATGAGTACTCCACACAGCCTTCTCTTCACCAGACTGAACAGCTCCAACTTTCTCAGCCTGTCTTCATATGAGAGTTGCTCAGCCCCCAATCATCCTTGTTGACTAACTTTTTTTTGTTACGTTTATTGTTATCTTAGTCCTGTTAGTAGAATGCTATCATGAAGCACTTGTAAGACCCATGCACAGTTCTGCAAAACAAAATTAACCAGAAGCAGAGAAAATGTAAAAGTATGTGAATATGGAACTGAAGAAAAACTTAGCAGCTGCTATCATCTCATTTATGTGGTCCAGAATATACTGTCAATTATCCAAGTGGCATGGTAAATACAAAATCATAAAATGAGTTGGAAACAAGTAATTATTTGGCTCATCAGTGAAATTCGGAATACTGGGTCTTATTTTCGCTTGTTTCACTGATTCTTATCCCTTAGACAAAGCCATCAATCTCGTAAGGTGGCAGCAACAGGCAGCAAATTTCTTCTGTGAGATAGTGATCTTTAACTTAAATCCATCTCTAAGACAAGTAATTTTCAAATTGTATAGGCAGTGGAAATGGAAACCAATGAAATAATGCTGATTTGCGCTATTCGCCTCTCCCCAAACTTTGTTATTTTTTTTTCTCTGTTTCTTTATGTCGCATGTATAAGATTAATATTTTTTTCATATTAATCAGGTTAGTTGGAACCCAAGAATATGGACATAATCAGAAAGACTGTCAATAATATCTATAGTCTTTGTAATAAATATAAGTGTAAAGGAAACAATCATTTAATAAATATACTTCTCCATAGGAGCACATGTTTTGGTGTTTTGGTTTTGCTTGGTCTTCTATTAATAAAGTACTTCTGAAGAAGCATTCTAAGCCAAGTTGCTTGAATCCTGATAAAAAAGGATTACCAAATTGTCTTGTACTGTCTAAACCCACAGAAAACACAGAGAAGAGACTCAGCTGACATTAGAGAGCAGAGGAAGAATTGAGTCTGGGCAAATAGACATATAAGTCATGCATAGCAGAAGTACAACATGAAAAAATAGAAAAAGAGGAAAGTGACAGGAAAAGTCATTGCCTTTGTAAAAAATCATAATTTTATACTATAAGATAGGAACACTCTTTGGGTATATGAGACCATCACTTATGGAATGAATCAGAATTGTGATGGAGTGTTCAGATTACAAAAGACGTTTGAAGAGTGCAGTGCCTCCGTGCAAAGTAGAAGTCTTCTACTGTATGCTTCATCACAAAATATCTGGGGATGATGTTGCAGCTGATGAGATGCTGATCTGGGGTCCTGATGACAATAGCAGGATAGAGTATCAGACAATGCAGATATTTGCTTTAGTGCAATCTTAGGCAATATAGTTCAGTTAGATTTCTGTGCAGTTTTTCCAGTTTGTTTTTTTTTTTTTGTTTTTTTTTTTTTTTTTTTGGGGAGGGGGGTGATTTTTTTTTTTTTTTACTCTTTATGGCTATTTTCTATGAAAAACTCATTTTGGGGATGGAAAACATTCAATTTTTATTTTGATTAACCTTCTATAGGAACAGCTTCGTATTTTATATTTGTACTAAATGAAACAGGATTAGACTTGACAATACAATGCAATGACATAGCTTGTAGGGGTTTTAAAGCAGACCTTTTTGAAGGAAGGTTTTTTTTTTTTTCTGACTGTGTAAATACTTCCGATTTCTGTACAGATGTCACACATTATTTCTACAAAATATTTTTGTTATAGACCTTTGTCATGAACTGAAGGTGCTCGCACATTTAATGATTTATGAACTGTTGGGATTGTTGTCTTAAATGTTCTGTTTTCTACACATATAAGCACAGAAAATACTGCTTTGTCTTGGACTTTTTAGTGACTTGTGAATACTGCTGTAAAAAAGCCTTTATAGCACAATATATCACAAGCAGTTTGCACTTTAATTTTGCTCCTGTGATTTGCTCCCGTCTTCTGAAGAGCTCCAAACTGTCTGCAGATCACAGGCAAGGAAATAATACAACATAGAGAAACGCATCTGGGGCTCAGATGCACTGCAACCAGGGCCTCCTGCACACAGTTGATGTTATGCTCCCTTAGAGTCATTGGGACTGATTTCTGAAACTGCTGGCTCCCTGATGCTTCTTACATAAACCACAGTTTGCTACAGAAAAGTTTCAGGCCAAAACTCTGTGTTCAAGGCTGTCAAAGAAAGTAAAT
Source organism: Forpus xanthops (assembly GCA_032466535.1). NCBI lineage: Eukaryota > Metazoa > Chordata > Aves > Psittaciformes > Psittacidae > Forpus > Forpus xanthops. Next base: position 13,646 of record JASSUY010043835.1, on the reverse strand, counting down.
TCAGCACACAGTTACTAACCCTACCTTGTGCCGCTGCAGGTAGACTGACCAGCCTGTAGTTAAAAAGCAGGCAATTCAGACTGAATTTATGTACTACAAAGAAGCTGAGATATTTGATAGTGTAAAGTTTATTGAATACCTTTCAAAAGTTATTTTGCAATATTAAGACTTGTTTAAAATTGTTATGAAAGAGGGTGTTTTTTTTTTTCTTCTTTTTAACATTGCGCAAGTTACTTTTTTCTACACAAATGCTACATTACATAAATGTTAAAAAATGCATGGTAGAGATCCAGAAAAACAGATCTTTACATAGAGCAATTGTTTTTCTGCTGCTAAGGTAGAGAATCAATAGTGCATCAAATCTGTTTTGTTCATGAATCATTAAAGAATTTTGTTCCAGATGGGTACATAAAAAAATTACTTACTTCAGTAAAGAAAAAACCTACCAGAAAAACAAGCCACTGCTTTAAAGTATGTTCATTTCTAAGTATTTTGTTTTATGCATTGTAAGAGATCATATCTAATCTAACTCAGGAAACATTTCATTTTTGATCAGGAATCTCAGCCTATTTAATAGTGACACATAATTTGGTACTTATGTTTTGAAGTGCTACTTTTCCTACCGTTATTATACACTCTAAAATTTAATATGATTGCAGTAGAGACGCAGATAAAGCTATCCTTAACTTTTGCCAGTGTTTCTATCATTTTTGGTAAATATGTGAGTAAAGAGAGGACAGAGAATGCAGTAAAAAAGGATAGCTACCGGAAAACTGAAACCTGATTTTAAATTCAGGAGTCTGTGTCAAAATTGTTAAAAAATGTCTAATGATTTTTATTACCTCAGTTACCTCATGATTGATTTGAAATACCTTACTGGATTTTATTTGTCAGGTGGCATATAGCTGTTCTTTCTTGAAGTTGGTATACTGTGTTCGAATGGGAACTAACGTTTCCATTCCCTATCAGAATCTTTGAAGTGATGCAAAGATTTCAGAATTGGAAAAACAACCCAAGTGTTCAATTGCTTATAAATATTTTATACTTAGAAATGTTTTTAATCCCCATTTATTTATAAAATTTATTTCTATGAAAGTCATCAACCTAATAAACAAGAGTCAAATAAGAAGAGTTAGCAACTAACAAGACTTAACAAGGGAAATTATAGATACAGTCCTTACAGTAAGCAGAGCTCCCTGGGATTTTTGTTCTTAGTTTTATCTATGATCTGGCTTAATACCCATTTATGTCACCAGAAATATTTTTTCTTTAATTCAAAATGGGTTGTGCTTTGAGCAGGCAGTATTTGGCCTTCTACCTAATGAATTGTGAAGTAGGTGTTTATTTGCTGAAAAAGAAATAATCTAGATTAATTTACGACTCCAGTGTACTTCAACTAATACTCTGAGGTGAAGTCAGTATCCTAGCAACAGTTTTGCAAAAAAAAATTGTTTTCTTATGACAATGCTTTATTTCTAATGCAAGTGATGAATTCACAGCACACAGTCCAAACACTCTATAATATATACGTCATATTGTAACAGAGGAAACATAATTGGCTGTCTCAAAAAGGTAAATGCTATAAAATATACTGTTTCCTATTACAGCAGTAATATAGAAATGCTTGTCGTGGCTTAGCAAACCTACTCTGCATCGACAGACAAACAAATAGAGGAGTTCCCTCAGATTTCACAAAACCTTGTTCAACATTCCTTGCGCCAAACCCCTCCCTATACGCCTTATAGGCATATAGATTTATAGTAAAATAGATTTATAGACATATATATTTATTGTCTTTAGATATATATTTAATATATATTATATAGATTTATTATATTTATAGTTATATAGATTTATAGTTATAAAACAAAAAACACAACTGCAACAGACATCAAGGGGATACTGAAGGAATCATCAGTGTTCTAGGTCCCTTCCCCCACATGATCCAATAAGCAACCACATGTAAAAGAGATGGAAAAATCACACAGAAGGCTCTATTTTCTCCTCTTGCATCTGAATTCTAAGTCAAGCAAGGAAAAAAAGCATGCTATAAGGGACTGCCTTTATTTTATAACCAACCACAGCATTTCTCATTGCTATTTGGCAAAAAATACCCAAAGCAAAACATACAGAAAGCATACAGGGAAGTGCTGACTACTTCTGAAACAAAAGGTTTAAGTCTCTGCAGTCCTTCCAGTTGAGACCATGCAGACTTTAATTGTTATTAATATTGGCTATCAGTGATTAATTTTGCTTTCTTCATATCCTCAAATGCTTTTAAACAGACAGGGAATGGCACATAGTTGTGAATGAATGTTACTTTGCTGAAACAGCCAGGTGAAGAATGTCAGATATATTGATGCAGAAGAATGTCACACGACTATAGCAATTTCAAGCTACAGTTAGAAATCAAACTTAGCACAGCATAAGATAGATTTTGAGGTGGGCAAGAAAGTGATGGAAGTCAGACTTCCTCACAGTTTCTCTGTTTATTTGGCATTTGAGAGCTAGGTTGGCTGCCTGTGACCCAGCGAGGGTGGAATTCCATGTGTTGGTGTCGAGACTTAAAAAGCATGTTATTTTTGTCTGTCCTTGCATTTCTCCACATTCTTTAGGGCACTGTCATCTCTCTTTCCAAATAGTGCATTAAGGTAAAGTTTAGGCATAAACCATATGCATAATCATAATTTGCTCTCTATCGGTGTCGTTGGTTTTTATCTTGTCAGGTAATGTATACTTTTGAAGCATTTCTTTTTTTTTTTCATAAAAATTCTTATGTTCTAGCAATCTGTATATGATGATTTGGTTGGTTGCGTGTAGTTTGGTTATTTTTGTGGTTTTTTTTTTTTTTTTTTACTTTTTTCTTAGTTTTCAGAAGTGTTTTTTCCCATTAGCAATTTACTGCTGTTGTAACTTAGCTGAAATTCTCATCAGTGGTTCTGATAGTGCTTCTCAGCACTTTCATCTGCAGGCTCTACGAATAATTCTTCAAGCAAATTTGGTGAGCAATATGCCTCATGACTGAAGAGAGAGCAGGACTTTTTTTTTTTTACATTAACAGTAGCAAGGGCAACAAGATGGTAACTACTTCTTTCCTTTCACAGAAAACTCTACCTGTACCGTTACTCTGAGCTAAGGAAATCTGATGTGCACTGTTAGGTCACACAGCTCTGTTCATATATTAGTTGCAATAGTAGAAAATACCACTGGAGTTTAATTATCACTAACATGTCCAACAAATGATATTCCTACTTGTACTATATATCTTTCGCATTTAATGTGATTTTGCAAAATGTGTTTGCAGTAATTACAGTTAAGTTTTACATTCAGACTTCACACTTCAGCTTCCAAGGAGAAAAAAGGTTATTGTATGATCAACAAGTGAGAAGAAACTATAAATCTGATATTTTCTTGTGTGTCTTTTGGTCATCACTTTCTTCTTGCAAAACTCTGTTAAACCATTTTAAGAATTTATTTATACAGAAAGCAATATGCTTATAAATAATAGTTTACTGTGTCCTGAAGCCTAGCATTTGCAAATGCAATAGCTAAGGATAACTGAAAAAAAAAAAAAAAAAACAAAAAAAAAACAGTGAGAAGAAATAACCATGTATGTAGAAAGGTGGACAAATGCTATAGAGAAGAGAGGATGGTTGAACACAGGGACTTATATGAAAGAAGGGAATGATCAAGGAAAGGGCTGTGAGTACTTCCTAGGAGATCAACATACATTCATAGGGAGGACTGTTAAGGGAGAGAAGGACCCTCCCCTTAAAGATACATATCTTCCCACAGTTTCTGAATCCCTCTCAATTCTTCCTGAAATTCTAACTATTCAGTGAGGTACCCTAGACTGCTCAGACACACCTCAGGGCCTCCTGTTCCCTTTCGTCCCATCTCCCTGACCTCTCCATTGCTGGCAAATACAGCCTACTTTAATTTTAATTACATGGAAATAACTGGATGATGAATTAGGACTTACAAAAGAAGGTAATGCTCCAGAGAACAAAGCTATTGGGAATGCAGTGTTAGATTTGCTTTTAGTATTTGGATAAATGGCTTAATTTACAAAGATACAGGTTTGCATGCACCTTTTCTTATGTTGCAGCTAGAAATGCATGAAAAATAAGGGATATGACCAGGCACACTCACAGCAACCTACTTAATTAATAAGCAAACATTGCAGTCGCTAAAAGCACTAGGAAAAGGGTATCAGAGAAGGACAGAGACAAAACAGAATTCTGAACTTCCAGGAAAAAAAAAATAATGATAAAAGAACACTCGGGCATGTACATTTTACAAAGACGTAAGAAGGGGACTGTAAGTACCTTGGAATGGATTCACATTAATCAATAATACGTTTGACATGTATGAATTGACATATCTGTGAAAACACTGCTTAAACGTAGGTGCAGCCAATAAAATTGCAAGATAAATATTTTTCCTTTATAAAATGAAACAATAGAAATATATTTTTGTTGAATACTAAGAAAAAAGCTTCACATCTACTTAGTAGTGGTGCTGAAAGGACAGCGGTTTGATCAGCACTGATATTCACAGGAGGGACTGATGTGAGTGCTGCCAGCCATACTTTTTCCAGGCAAAGGAAAAAGCACTAGGAGAAAACACTAAAATTTTCCATTTTTTATACCACTGTAGAGGAATATGAGCCAAGGCTTTGTTACTTATGCCATTAAAGCAGAAAGCGAAAATTCACGGTTGAAAAATCTTGCTTCAAACAGTGTGGGTAATAATCTTAAGAAAGGATTAAATTGTTGGTATTTCAAACATTTTTTTCTGACATCTTTCCTCAATTTTTACAAAGATTCAGTTGATGGAGCTATGTGCCTGAGACTGATTGCAATTATTCAATGTTGATATCTTTTACAGGTACATTTTTTCTAAGGCAGCAACTCAAAATTTTTTAGTATATGTGTGTGTGTTCCAATAACTGGAGAAATTATGCAAATTGCTAGGGAAATAACTTGTCAGAAATCAGGTTGGAGGAATGGGTATTTTTAGAGCAATAGATTATACTATATATGAACTCAGAAATGATTTTTCAGTGGGCCAGGATGAGAGTACAATTTGTTGTGTTTTCTAGCTGCTATTTTAACTATGAAAAGGTCTCAGTTCTATTAGTGAAGGAGAAAGGGCAGTCAAGGTACAGGTATTTTGAGACTGGGTTCTCCTTCTAATGAGATTCTAAAACTTTCATGACTCCTTGGCTAATAAGTGCCCTGAGATTGGTATTAATAATCTTTATTTGTCAGAAGAAAATCAAATTCTTCATGGAAGACTGGCTATTTTGAAAATCCACATGACAGACTTTTCTAACTAAACTCAAGTTAACTTTCATTGCAATGGTAACATAAATGACATTGAAATGCATAACTTGCTGTTTAGCAAGGAAAAACACCAGATCATGTCCTCACAATGAACATAAAATAGCCCCATTTCAAATTCATTCAGTTAATTTGGAAAACTGATGTATTTTGTGTGTCTGGTGGCAAGATTTTTTCAAAAAATGACCGTAATTCAAAATAATTGAGCAGTTACTATTTCACCTGTTTTGCAGCACAGGAACTAATTTCAGAAGAATGCTTTCACAGCAATTGTGACTTGTGATATGGGCAATAATTGCCATAGAATGGTGTTAGGTTAGAATTAAACCTTGAAAATAAGCAATTTGATCTGCAGAGTAACTTTATATGGTCAGTGAATTGACTGTAATATTTGCAATGAATAAAATGCTCCAATCTTGCTGATACAACTATTGCCCATCGGAGTTTCCGGATCATAACCTCAGACTCCAGAGTGATGGATGCTCCACTGCTCTATGACAGCATGTCATGCTGCTTCTGAACGCATAAAGAGGTGGTGTTGGTACACACTTCAAAAAGTTCTGCTCTGGTAAGAGCTAGAATTAAAGGGATTAAATAGGCTCTTGGGAGCAAGAAGTAATTGGGGATATATAGACATAGTGAGTAGTTTTAGGACTAAATGCCCATGAGCTAGCAAAAATTATCAGAATCACCTGGATTATATCTATGTGGAAAGAGTTTCCAAAGTATTAGTATTTTCACTTTTAGCTTCACTTCTTTGATCTTCACATCAGAGTATACTTTTGATGCATAATTTCTTGATCGTTTTTTCCTTATCTCTGAGCCGTCTGTTGGACTGAAATAGCAGGCATAAATTAAAAAAGTCTCAAACCAAATACATTTTCTATGCCATTTTTTGAAATCCTGATATTTTTTCTGTTCTATTGATTTGCATCATGATTATTGGATACATATTTTTTAGCAACTTCTTTTTCTCCTGCTTCAAGCATGTTCTTCATTGTTCTTTCTTTCACCTACGTGAAGGTTTCACCTAGGACCTTTATAACTTATTTTTATACTAGTTTTCCGACATGATATCTATCTCCTACGTTCTTCTATCTCCAGTCTCTCTCAGAAGCCACAAACCAGTCTCTGACTTCCCCCCAGCCCTTGATTCCTTTCAGTAATTTCCAAGTAAAAAATATTTTTTCCTTCCCATTTAAGATTTACATTGTCAATCCTTAATTTTTTATAGCCTTCACTACTCACTCACATTCAGTCTTACATTGTCTCTAGAAGATCTGTTCTGATGTGTTTTATCTTGTTTTATTTTCAAATGAGATACCATTCGCAGAGAAATCAATGATAATAGCATATTATTGTAACAGAGAATTCAACAGAAGTTCACCCAAAGATTATTAAAGTTTGTATACAGATATTGGCTATCCACAGAATAAATTTCTTTTCTTTTTTTAGTGCTTCAAAGGCGTTTTAAGAAAGTCTAATGAATTTGAGAACTTATAGCCGAAGTCTTATAATGAATGAGTGCTAATCCAGTGGGCTATACATAAGGAGAAATCTCTGTTCACATGGAACTGCTCTTAAAAGAAGAAACTAAATAGCCAAAATAGGAGTGAAGAAACAGAGGTAAGGAATATCTGGAAGAATGCAATAAAACTCGGAGCAATACTAGAAAAGATAGGATTCAGTATACATTTAATTATTTCCTCTTAATTTTATTTTTATGATTTCCCCTAGCCAAGCATCTATAGTTTTGAAGTCCTATAAGCCCTGGACTTCTAGAAGATGACACCATTGATTTTATAATTCAGAGAAGTCTGATAATTGAACGTCTGTCTGTCTTTTCACTATAGTTCTCCATATCAACTTTTAGAACCAAAACGAAAATCTAGTTTATTTACTATTAATGAGACATTAATATTCCAAAGTCATTATCCAATGCTTTTTGACATCAATTAGATTTATAACCATATAAAGCCTATGGCATTCTGTACCTTTCATTCTCAATCTTCATCTCAGATTTTATAGGAAATGGGAAACAAGAAGACACTATGCAGTCAGTAATACCACTTATGTAAGAAGTAGCACACTGAATTCTAAAGCACTGAAATAATGTTTTAATTAAGATAAAACTTTAATAACTTCCTCTTGGATTTGGTAGTGTTAATACATAAATTTCATTGCTGTCCTTGACAAATTAAATATGATAATAGATTTCCTCATAGACCAATTAGCATTTAACAACAATTACATTAAAAAGATATGTAATGATCTTGATAGAATGAATATATTTGTCACAGGCAATCTATGGGAGGAAATTACATATGCCAGTATGCACATGTTGAGGAAAATTCTCAGCTCCTCTCCCTCTCACCCAAACATATTTCAATGTCAATTGAATGTTCATTTTTCTAGGGACTGCCATAATTTTACAAATTCCATGTCATCTACAAAGACTGCATACAGAGACTACACAGAAGAGAGGCACCCATTTTTTTGTCAAGATCCATTTGTTTTCCACAGAATAGGTAGGGTAAGAAATGTCATAATCCTAACCTTTTTTTTTTCTTTCTTTCTTTCTTCTTTGCCTGAGAGAAAAAAAAATCATGTAACATTTGTATTTATCACCTGTCCCCTACTTGGTGACACCAAAACCACAAGTACAAAACACACCCGCCTAAAATTGAAAGGTTCTGGTGTAGCATTTTTATATCTATTCTATGTGGATTTTTTTTTTCTTGTCATTGTACATGTAAAATATAAATGTATAATAAAAAATGAAAGTCATTTGTAAGACAAGTAAGATGCTGTGCCTGCTAATTACTCAAGGCAGATCATGTATGTGTCTATTTGACAGGAGTAAAAGTCAGGTCATTGTGAAGAGCTCTTGAAATTCCATGCCTCTTTTATTTGCATTGGGTGTATGCTAGATATTTATAGGATTGAATTGATAAACTTTCTAAACTTTCACTTCCTTCTTGTTCTCATCACAGCTCATAATGACATTTACAGTTGCTAAAAGGTCACTTGATTTCTCTTTATGTTTTGAAGAGGAAAAAGGTGAAATTATTAGGCAATGCATTTCTAGAGATGAGAAATTAAAAACTGCCCACAGTATAAATAACAAACTCCACCAGTGACCTTTTGGTGATATCTTCCATGCATTATTCCAAAAATGTTTTAATTATGTTTTTAACTATACTGTAGTCTTGGATCCAAGATGGGATACTGGTGAAAATCATGACTGTTTTATGTGTGCATTCTTCAAATTCATGCTGCCCTTTCTTTATTCTTAATTCAAAAAGGATTTTTATGAGTAGCTCCCAAGAATGTTATTAGGAATTATAAGAATTCTTCCCATACAACAAGATGAATACATAACCGTAAAAGTCATCATCCTCCAAAACAAACCAGCTGATATAGTTTGTTAAAACAAATGTAATAATGAGATGTTGTCACTCTGAAAGGTATGAGTAAAAATGTATGAATACTAAGAAGCATGTTTTAAAATATCACTCTGCCATATATTTAACAATCCTAAACTGTATATTAAAAATAATGTAACTAATTTCTGCTAAGCTAAATATTTCAGTCAGGATAGCTTTCAAGTATTATTCAGGTCAAACTGCTACTGACCTAGTGAGAGTGTAACACACTGAACTGATGACAAGTTTGTCTTGCAACTTATATAATCTTTCTGTAATGCATAATGAGTGATACCAATGCACTGATATATGGCTGTAAGTCATTGTTAGGCAATCAGGCCTTTCTATGGTCACATGTCACATTTAGACTTTATAACTATACAAATAAAGGATTTTTTTAAGCCCCAAACACATGCATTACCTCTTTTAACAGTAACTGTTACATTGCAAAGATTAAAGTCTGTTAATATTCAACTAGGTATTAATATGTGTGTGTTGATAGAGGCATATTTCATTAAGTCCAGTCATTAAATAACGTGCCAAGGAATATTGCTCATTTCTCTGAAGACAGAAGCATCAGAAATCTCAAAGTGAAGCTGAATTCCAATATTTTTGTGCTGCTAGAGAAGTTCTGATTTTTTTTTGCAGCTAAACATAGATGGCATTCAAAGGGAAGAGTGTTTTTAGATGACAACAAATTGAGCACAAGGGATAGTACTCTGATGAAAGATACTCTTTTTAGTGAGAAAAAAAAAGAAAGTTCAAATCTTTCATGAGCAGATAACAGCACAGGCAGCCACTCAGCTATGGCAAAGATCATTCTGTTGTCACTGTAGCAATATAAACTGTGGTGACATAAAAATACGGAGGCATAAAATGTGCATTAGACTACTAAGTCCATCAGGCTTAACCATTTTCTATGTTTTATTTCTCCAACATTTATGGCAAGATGATAGTCACCTGAAATCCCCCAGGGATATCTGACACTGATCAAATAATTTGTTTTTCTACATATCCATGTATGGATGCATGTATGTATGTCTATTCTTTTTATTTGAAACAAGGATGTGTAAAAGTGTAAAGGTCAAACTTACTTGCTCTGGGAATTCATGGTTTCTTAAAAGCTGGGCTCTAAAATGGGCATGATTGCAACTCTTCCTTTAACCCCTTCATTGATACTATTCAGCCTGGAATGAAAAAAAGCAGAAACAAAATCTTTGACTTTAGAAGGAAATGGGACACCTCCTTCTCAGAAGGGCTGGGTAAGATGCGCAGCTAGAATAGAGAACATCATTCTCTGTCTTCCAAAACTCATTTCTGTACTCTGGAAGGTATTCTGTGTGAACAAATGCTAGTGAACAGAGACTGTTAGTCTGTTGTCCTTAGAGTGTGGTGTGAAGAGCAAATAATATGATGAATGAACAATTTAAAAATACGCTGCATTTATTTTTCAATTTAATATACAGAATATTTCCATTTTTGTAGCTGCACTTACTTGAGTGCTTGTTGAATAGTCCTATAGTGTCCATAACAACAGCAGTTGAAGTACTTGCATCTCATCTATGCAAATAACTGAATTGCAGTTGCATCTGGGAGGAAAAAAAATATCAGGAAAAGTTCAAAGAAGCATAATGGCATCCAGAATTGAAAAGGAGTTGTATGAATTTTTACAATAGGATTAGATTTATACCAAGATGCCTTTAATTTTAAAGTTGTGGCTTTATTGTGCTAATTTTCATACCTATTCTTCAGTTATAGGTTATATATCCCAGTGTTACCAACAATGCAAAAAAAACAGCTCTAGGCATTTTAATGTGTCACAGCTGGAGTGAACAGCATTTATATCAGCAAGACTGTTAACAATGGGACAAATATATTGTTGAGAAAGTACTAATTTTCTTATCAATCATTGATGCATTGTCAGTGACTGACACTTTGAGACAAATTAAATTATCAGTTCTAAATTGAACTCCACTGAAGGTACATATTGAAAATTAGAGATGAAAACCTGAAAAAAGTCTTTGTCCTTCTTTCAAAATAAAAAGGGAAATGACTATTTAACAGGAACATTCATTTTATTACATTCATTAAATTTATTACTACAGGAGCAGCAGCTGAGGTTGAGTATATTTATAGTAAGTACTAGAAGAATAGGATATTTTTTTTCCCTTCTGAAGAAGCCAGTTAATATTGTTTAATCTTAATAGAGTTAGGCTTGAAATTCAGGTTGCCATTTGTTGTCATTATAAGTCAGATCTAAAACGGGTTTAGTAGAATATTAATTCCATCAGGGAAAAGATTAATTTCAATGTTGATCAATCTTACTTCTTAATACTTAGCAGCACAAAAATCTTTATAAGGAAAGAAGGAAGATGACAACTTTCTAACTTTCAGTGTTTAAAACCATGTAAAATAGGTTTTTTAATAATTCTTGAGCGTTTACTGAATTTTAACATTTTTGCTAGTTATGGTTAAACCTGATAGCATTCATATATCTGGACTAGCTGATCTGAGATAGATATTTAGAATGTTTAGGGGTGCTTAGATGATGTAGTTGAATTCTGGGAAAATTTTGATGGAAAATGAAATTACTTCTTGACTTCATAACTGGCTGTATTTTTTTTTTTTTCACTAACTTTCTTGGATTCATTAAAACTTGAATGCTACTGTAAAACATTCCTACCTACACTGAGACACTTGGTGTATGAGAAATACTTCCATAGTACTAATCAAATGAAAAATAATGAAAATCATGTAAGTACCTTGGATACATAAGCATAACCTAAACACAGGAATAATGGAAATCTAAGGATAGTTTGTATGAAAATGTTTTTTGCCATTTTAAGTTCTACTATTACTCTACTGATTCCTGCTCATTTATTGACCTCCCTTCTAGCTAATATATGTTCATGTAACCATAGTGTTTAGCATAAGTAACTATGCACTGTAGTCGGCGATCGGCCTCTAGTGATCACTGTGACAAAAAAGTATATCTTTATGAGCCTGCAGAGTTAAATATGAAGCTGTGGTAAACTTTAATTCTTAACGTTTATCCTTGCAAAACAGAGATGATTTTCTAGAGATTCCTCATGTGTGTTTTTCTAGTACAAGATTTTTTTTTTTTTTTCCTGGGGCCATTTGGAACTGTGACAGAAATTAACTTCTGCCTCACTAGCTCCCCTTCTTCAGCTCGGTGTGTGTTCTGAATATCTATAAATCTATTTTGAGATTCATTGTGAAAATTTCTGTGATCAAGAAAGATAAGTATATCCCAGCAGAACTCATTCAGTTTCAAAAAATCAAGTAGCATTATCAGCAGCAGGGCTTGCATATGTGTGCTCTTATGGATGTATCTTAATTTGATGGTAGCTTACTGCCTTGATCCTGAGTATTGTGTTTCAAGCACAGTCTTCTATCAACAACTCGAATTCTAAGTAAATATAGACTTCTCTATTAGTTTCAGCTCTGCAATATTTATTTTATCCTTATCACAGTCTGGTACATGGGGCAAGCATTTCTATTATATTGATAAGAAAGTATGACACTATTAATTTCCTGCGAGTTGCTGGCTGGAAAACAGCAACTGTGTCTTGCTTTCAGTGCTCAGTCTTTTTGAAGTTTGTATCAAAGCAAAGAAACTTGTAAGTCTTTAACCTGGAGAAGGTGATTGTACATGGGACATCAAATTTAAGACTTACTTCATCTAATATGGGGCAAAGTTCTGAACTTTGAACCCAGACTTCAGCCAATTGTTCTCAGTTACAAAAGGACAAAAAAAGAAACTAATAGATGAGAAAGAGAGCATGGGTTCATTTTGTCAGTCTCATTCATGTCTAAGAAAAAGATCCAAAGAAACTACCATCAAACTCAGCGTCTTCTGACAACAAAACAGCATTCTTCAAAAGAAACATGTTTTGTCAAAAACATTATAAAAGCTCCAATTAAATTCTTTCTAATGCTGTAACTATGATTTTATGTGGTATTTCATGATAAATTTTGGGTGGCAGTAGTACTTTTTTAGCAAAAAAAAATCAAAAAGTATTTTAAAAAGAGATTGCTCTTATTACCCCAAAATAAAACTTACGGAGCTTAAAAAAAATTCTTAAACTATGCATGTGTACAGATATATATAGACATAAATAGCCTTGGGTGGCATGATTTAGTGGGAGGTGTCCCTGCCCATGGCAGGGGGGTTGGAACTAGATGATCTGAAGGTCCTTTCCAACCCTAACTATTCTATGATTCTATGATATGCCAAGAATGAAAATTAACTTCAGTCCTATGTAAATTTATTTGTCGTTTACCATAAGATTGCCATATTGTGATAGAGCACCTACCTACTTCTTAGTTCAACTAAATAATAGTATCCTGTTGCATATCCAAAGTTAAGACTGACTGAAGCAGTATCAAGGAAGTCACTAGGAAACATAGCTGCAAGAATGAATATGCTGAAATCAGTAATGCTGGAGCTCTAGGGGAGGAGTGGGATTTCCAATCCCAGACTGGTATCCCCTGGGCTAGTAAAGTTTACATTTTCCGGACTAAGCCTGGGATACAAATATAAACTGAACTTGAAATATATAGTTTGAGGCAGCAAGGAGGAAGATATACACCAAGTTTATCTGATGAGAGAGAACATAGACATATATTGCCAAAAACAATCTGCTCACTTCAGTATAAAAATGAAAATAAGTGGTCTAAAGGGAATGTATGAAAGTTTTCTAGGGAAAACTAAAACAGAGAGCATATTGTTTTACATGTTTATGTGTCATGGGTTCAGAAGCAACAGTCATTTTTCCTTAAGTAGTAGCTGGTGAGCACTGTGTTTTGGATTTTTTGGCTTGGGAACAGTGCTGATAACACCAGTGTTTATAGT